>JACGDI010005232.1:1597389-1656596 GCA_014898725.1 Jacaranda copaia | reverse complement strand
AACCAAAAACTGAACTTTTTTTTATTGGTAATATAACCGAAAACTGAACCAAAATATACTTTGATTCGTTTTTTTTTCTTTTTTCTTTTTATTTTCGGTCAGTTCGGTTGTCTTTCGTTTTTTTGCACACCCCTAGTCATTGACATACAAAATTCTATTAACCAATATGGAAATTCAGTTTCAATAATTATTTCATCCGCATAAGGTAATATACATTCATCTAGACTTCTTTCTATTGCTCTGACAAATTCTTTAGAGCAATTGCCGATTTTCATTCAACCATAGAACTTGAAGTATTCTATGGTCATTCAGTGCCATCACAAAGGTAAAAAAGAAAAACTTCC
Organism: Jacaranda copaia; assembly: GCA_014898725.1. Taxonomy (NCBI): domain Eukaryota; kingdom Viridiplantae; phylum Streptophyta; class Magnoliopsida; order Lamiales; family Bignoniaceae; genus Jacaranda; species Jacaranda copaia. The sequence continues at coordinate 1,656,252 of JACGDI010005232.1, read as the reverse complement.
ACCATGGGAATCCCAGAAAATTGCCACCAACGATCTCTTTGTTCACCAAAACATCAATTCTCCAAATCCCTAGGCTTTGTTTGGTTATGTTTTGAGCATCTTCTAGAAACTATTTTGGGAGAAGGTGTTTTGGAAGTTAAAATTGGGAAATGCGCCAAGTGTCCATTTATGTTTTGAGAAAATGGGGAAAATGATTTGTAAGAAGAATGGTTTATTTGGGAATATTTTGTAGGAGATAATTTTTATTGTGGATGTCAAATTAGTTACTTTTTTGTTGGGTTTGTAAGGTGAAATTATTTTTTTATTTAATATATATATTGAGGAATGGTTGTTGTATATGTGTGTGTGTGTGCAATGATTGGTACATGGTTGTAAAGAAATGATATATAAATAATTTAATTAATAATTTTATTTAAATAATTTTTAAAATTAATCTATTTGTATTATGTAATATTTGAAAGAAACTATTTATAACTATAAAAATAAAATAATTATATCATAGTAGAAATTAATAATTAAATTATTTAATATAAATAGTTATTTGAATAAAAATAAATAATTATCAGCAAAATGAATAATTTTTATAATTTATCAAAAAAATTGATTAATTTATATAATCTATTGAAAAAAGATTAGTTTATCCAAAAAATAATAAATTAGAAAAATGATTAATAGGAAAATAATTAAAGAAATAATTCATATAATTTATCTTTAAATTCCTAAATTATCTTATGGAAAAATAACATGATTATTAAATGATCTTTTTTGTAACATAAGGCTATATTAATTACTAAAAATAAATTTAAAATAAAATTAAGTTATATTTATTATAAAGTTTCTTATTAATTAAAGTATTTCAATATTATTTAAAAACTGCTAAATATTAATTTAAAAATATTTTTTGACAATTAATATAATTAACTTATTAATAAATTATTAAGTCTATTAGATTATAGAATAAGAATGGTAATTGGTATAATTTATCAGCAAAATTGATTAATTTATATAATTTATAGAAAAAATAATATATCAAAAAATGATTATTAATAATTTTTTTAATGATGCATTCAAGTTTGGTTAAGTACTAAGATAATACATAGTTCAAAATTATTTGACATTACTTCTTAAATGAAATATTAAATTTTTTTATTCTTCAACAAAATTATATGAAAATATAAATTGTTATTTTTACAATTTTTCAAATTTTAATTACTTAAACAAAAATATAGTTTTGTCTAATTTATAGATGAAAATATAAAGTTTTATAATGTTTATAAACAAAAAAGCAAATTTATTAAATAGAAATATAATTTTTATCCATTTTTAAATTATAATTTTTTATATGTAAATATATGTGTGTGTGTGTGAGACAGAGAGTAAAGTGCAATGAGAGAGTGAGAAATAAATGAGTGAAGTGAAAGGTAGAATGGGAAAAGTAAGGGGTAGGTGTGGTTTTTAAAGTGTTTTTTTTTAAAAAAATTTTTTGGGGTGTGCGTGTGTGTTTTGGAAGTGGTATTTTGGATAATAAATAAGATGTTTTGAGAGTTAAAATTGGGGAATGTGCTGTTGTATTTGGTAATATTTTGGAAGATGGAAAATATTTTTGCAAATCGTAAACAAACAAGGCCTTAACATTCAAATGTCATCTCCTATTGTCTCAACCTATCTGAGTCCCACACAAAATACAACTGATTTTTCTTTTGTAATTAGATAGACATTCTCAGGATGCAACAGAAGCAACCTCACCCAATATCATAAAAGTTTGTGAAATATGAATCACTGATGTAATCAATTGTGGCAAAGGTCACGCTCTGCCAATAATCAAGCGTATTCACCTTTAACATCTCAACTAAGATGTTGACAACAACATAAAAGATTCCATCACTGCACATACTCCTGTCATATATCACCTAGGATGTTGATAGCAACACAAGTATTTCATTTTTTATCTGTAAGGATCTGGGTAAAATTCCTTAACCTTATTAGCGTAGTTAAGCACAATGTCACGGACTTGTCCCTTATAAGCTACTGTGCGGCACTTAGACTCGCGTTCGCCCCCTGCAACATTAGCTAAGTTAGCCTTACCCTTTGTTGTTCAAGTGCTAACTGAGTTAGCCAAGCATTAAGAACAAGAGAATTGAGAGAGAAACTCAAAGAGGCTTAAATTGCTTAGTTCGTACTCTACTTATAAGTTGTTCTCTACTTGGTTACAATACAAATGAATTCCTAGCCTATATATACTACTCTCCTCCCGAATGGATGGTGGAGATCGACTCAATCCTACAGTCCTAATTACATCTTCAGAATTTTCCCTAAACTATAATCTTCCAAAAACCTATACTAGAAAATTCTACAAAATTCCTACAACTTTGTACAAGATTTAAGAGTCTTTCAATACAGTGTTAACCTCCGCCGTCTTGCTCCCTTGCACGTCTTTGGCCAGGGCGTGACACTCTCCCTTACCTAAGTTAGCGATGCCCTCTTCACGTCGAAGTTTTGAGAGTTAATCTTGGAATTGCCACAAGTCCTCTTTAGTCTTCCAAGTTACCTCAGACTCGAGTAGTTCCTTCTATTTAATCAAGTACTATGTACTTCATGGCCCGCTTTGCTACCTCACTACTTGGGAAGTCAAGACATCCTTTACCTCCTTGTCATAAAACTTGGTCATAGTGGGAGTTGCTCGATGTGATTCTCCTCCACTTAGGTCTTCCTAGTCCCCTTGGTATGGCTTTGGCATACTCACATAAAAGATTGAGTGGATCTTCAAAGTACTCAGTAGGTCAAGTCAATAAGAGACCTTATCTGCCCGTGAGGTGATTTCAAACGGCCCTACATACTTGCGTGCCAAGCCCTTATGCATACCCCATAATGCCTTGAACTGTTGAGGCAACAACTTCACAAAAACTTGGTCGCCGATCTTGAATTCCTTTGGGTGCCATCTCTCGTTTGCCAATTTCTTCATTCTCTTGCAGGCCTTCTCCAAACTTGATTGAGCTAAGTCGATTTGCTCTTCCTACTACTTGGCCATCTTTTCCGCACTGGGACTTGCTTTTTTCCGAAATTGGGTAATGCCAATACTGGCTTGTAGCTCATAGCCACCTTCAAGTTATCAAGGCATCCTAGCACTTCTCGGTCCATTCCCACGTCATCTTTTTCTTTAGCAAGTTTGTCAATGGGGCTGCTTATGCTGAATAACCTTGGATGAATCGCTGATAGTCGTTCATCAACCCAAGGGCAGGTCGCAACTCCATGACCTTGGTTAGTAGCTCCCAGTCCATGACAGCCTTAATAGGAGAAGTCCCTGTGCGGAAAATGTGACTAAGTCGTAAGAAGAGCAAGCTTACTTAGCCTGATCAAGTTTGGAGAAGGTCCGCAAGAGAATGAAGAAATGGCAAACAAGAGACGACGCTTGGGAGTTCAAGATCGGTGATCAAGTCTTGGTGAAGTTGTTGCCTCAACAATTCAACGCATTACGGGGCATGTATAAGGGCTTTATAAGTGTGAAAGGCCATTCAAAATCACAACATAGGTAGACAAGGTCTTTTATTGACTTGACCTACCGAGTGCTTTGAAGATCCACCCGATATTCTATGTGATTATGCTAAAGCCATATCAAGGGGACAGGAAAGCCCCGAGCTGAGGAGAATCATATCGAACACCTCCTGCTATGACCAAGTCCTACGACAAGGAGGTAGAGGAAAACTTGACTTCATGAGTAGTAAGGTGGCGAGGCGTGCCACCAAGTATGTAGTACTTAATCAAATGGAAAGGACTACTCGAATCTAAGGCAATCTAGGAGACTAAAGAAGATTTGTGGTAGTTCCAAGATCAACTCCGAGAAGTCAACGCAACGAGGGCATCGCTAACTTAGGTAGGGGAGGATGTCACACCACAGCCCAAGACGTGCAATGGAGCCAGACAGCAAAGGTTAACATTGTATTGGAAGACTCTAGAACCTTCAACAAAGTTGTAACAATTTTGTAGAACTTGTGTAGAATTTTTTAGTATAGATTTCTGGAAGATTATAGTTTAGGAAAAATTTTAGAAATGCAATTAGGACTGTAGAATTGAGTCGATCTCCATCATCCATCTGGGAAGAGAGCAGTATAAATAGGCTAAGAGTTCATTTATATTGTAACCAAGTAGAAAATAACTTGTAAGCAGAGTACGAACTAAGTAATTTAGAGCCTTTTTGAGTTTTTCTTTCAACTCTCTTGTTTTTAAAGCTTGGCCAACTCACTTAACACACACAACAATCGAACAACGAAGGGTGGGGCTGATTTAACTAGTGTTGTAGGGGGCGAATGAGAAGCTAAGTGCCGCACGGCAGCTTGTAAGGAACAAGTCTGTGACAACAGGCTAAGTAACTAACCAACCCAAAACACATAGGGGCTCATAACACAGTTAGATATTCTCCTCCAATAGATACGGGCTGGCATCTCACAAATACCATCAAATTCACTTAGTAGTCCACAACCCGCTTCAAAAATGCTTGCTCACCAAAGTGGATAACGCCAAAAGCAACTATAGTACCATATGTAAAACTCAGGTAAACTCCTTCAACCTTCACGAGATAGTAGGACATATACAATTGGACCAAGATGATTAAGAATGCAAGTTAAATGGGAGCTATTGAAGGTCAAAAACCATTCATATAGTTCTCCTAAAATACATGCGAGATCTCACATGATATTTCCATTCCATCTCAAGTGGAAAGATACATTGAAACCCCTAATCCTACCTTGAGAACAGAAGCTACGGATCAGGAGGGATAAAAATCAATAAAGTTAGACAATGCAGCTTTCTCTTGAGGACAATCCAAATTCCAAACTGATGTCTAGAATAAGAACTTGAAAGGAACAACTTCAAGGGTAGAAGGTCTAGAACTGCTCATGCATGATGATGCAACCTAATGTCATAGTGTACTTCACCATTGCCATTCAAAAAAGACACGCACAAGCTGAAAAGAGGCAAGAGTTTTCGGAACTGTCTATTAATGAGACATGATGCACATAACCACCCACATTAGTTCTTGCAGCCAATGCACTTCCAGGTGGGAAACAAAAGAAAAAAGATAGAGAATCCAAGATTACCCAGTAGAAATCCAATTTCAACGTAGGAGATGGGCTGTTGTAAAGTAATACCTATACCAAAAGCGCGAGAATGCCATCTACCTTTACAAAATGAATGAGGGCTAGAATCATGAGTTAGCCATAGTGTTATGTGGACATCTCAATTGATATTTTACATTCATACCATATGTTGACTTGATATCAATACTCTCAAATTATTACGCTACAAGGTAAGACATCTATGGCATATTTACTGCTTCTTAAAGGTTTAACTTTATTTTGGAGAATTGACTTAAACATTGAAGCATTTACTTAGGAACTAACACAAAAGTTCTCTAGTTGGATCTGGAGCAAAAGTGAATTCATCTTGTTACCCTTGACTGATATCAGCCAATATAAGATATATGAAAGGTATCATGTTCTTTTGTGCCATTCATTGGGAACAACAATGCCAACAAGTTGTGGACAACTTTTGGTGCTAGGATTAGAGGATAACATCGATACTTGCTTCTTTTGTTCATTTGATACATCATTTGTGTGGGCACCACTTGGACATACCAGGGTAATAGCAACTTATACATTAATAGTTGCTTATTGTTTAGAAAAGACAAACCTCTCATGCATAATAGGTTGCAATTTGAACTTTATGAAAGACGTGACTGAAAATATTAGTGAATGTGAACATTTTCATGTTTAACTCTAGTTTCAGACTTCTAAACTAAATACTGTGTACAACAAGTCACTCAAGCTTTGGACGTATTTAATTGATCAAGGCTCTTCTAAGCTGCAAGATCTACCAAAACAATGTCAAAACCAAGATTGAGCATATTAGAAACTCATTATGACACCTAGCCAAGTTGGATGAATTCATCAATAACTCAATGAACAAATACACACACATATCTAGATTTTCATGTGTGTATGGATAACCAATATCCACCATATGTGCGACCTATTTGTATTATTTGATACTTACACTCATGTGCATACACATTAACACATGCACTAAAGCAAAATTAATCGCCTTCTCAAATGAATCGCCTTCTCCTACCATATCACTCAGCTCTTTGTTTCATTTCACAGTATCTTTTTTAGGTTATCTTCTCCCTTCACTCTTATTCATTCTTCTCCCTCATCAATCTCTGAGTAGGGAAAAGAAGCAAAATGGACGGTAGCATGTTCTCTTCTCTGGTATATTACTGGTTTCCATGGTGTTTCTTTCTTCATGTTCAGAATTATAATTTAGCCCTAATGACAGACCACGTGTCTTGACAATAGTTCACTATAAGTATAAAGAGAACATAACTTTAAGAACTCACAAGGTAAAGCCCAACAACAAATTCAGCAAAATGAAACCAAAAAGTTCACATTCAAGACCAAAGCAACAACTTTAATTCAACAATAGGTAAGTTCAAAAGACCAATTTTAGGCAATGCATTTAAGCTTATCTTTTCCTCTCAGTTATCAGTCAAGCACAACAATTAAGATGATATAAAGGAAAATAGTTCTAATAGTTGATCTAAAGTTTGGCAAGCCATTAGACTTAAAACTCTAGCTTTCAAATCACTAACTCAACAAATAATTAGAATGAAACGACAAACATAAAATTTCCTTTTCCCATAACTTTTGTCTACTTGACCAACAATGCATAAGTATCATCAGAGGACTAAATATTATATGAAGTTGGTACCAGAACCCCAAATTTCCATCTTCTAGAATAAGCAAATGTTCACCTGAATCCACTTCAAAAAATTGAGCAGTCATACACTGTTGCAAATTGGTTCGGAAAATTTAGTTTGCATCAGACTTTGCCAATTATTCAAGAATTATGAGAATATTTTGGTTTAACATAATTACTCTGTAGTATATAAGAATGCTGTGATAAATTGCTTAGAATCAACCATAGGGGTATGAAAATTAAAGCCAACTTTGCTGAAATGGAAAATGATGGGAAAGTGGAAAATCATCTGTCCCATATTGGAAATTGAAACCAAGAAGGTTTTTCTTATACAAAATAAATTAAGAATTTTTAAAATAAAATTTTTAATGTATTTCTACAAAACCTAAATATTACAAGGAGTATACTAGTATTGTATTGCTCAATGTGGGATCAATGGTTGTCTAGAATAAAAGGATAGATGTGTTTGTACAAAAGAAAACGCATATCATTCTAATCAACATACTTCCAACAAAAGCCTTTCTAGTCAACACCTTTCCAATAGTTGTACCATTCAAACACAAATCTCATTCATACAACTCATTCATTAGGTGGCCCATCATTCATTCTCAACCCTGCATTTCTTGCTTTTAGTATCAGCTTTTCTGTTTGATGTGACATGTCTATCCATTTGGTACCTTTCTGACAGACACGTCCAATCAACACCTTGCCAATAGTTGCACCCATTAAGACCCACCTTTGCAAGAACTACAAAAATATCCTCATGTTTACAAATTCATTCATAGAGTTGAGCCATTGAGTGCCACATCATTCATTCTTATCCCTGCATTTCTCTCTTCCAATGTCAACCTTTTTGAGTGTCATATTTTTGTTTGTTCTTGAAATTTGTACGGATATCTCAAAAAGAGGTCTTCATACCTTGGAGATGATTGCCAATAACTGTTGCTGGAAAAATATCCGTATTGAGAAATTTCTTCTTCAAGATGAACATTTTGCCTTGATTTATCCTTTCTAGTTACCGAATTGCTGAAGTTTTTTAGCTATTCTCAACCTATTTGTACAGATTTTCCTAGTCGTTACTCTGTAGATATTCCCTACTATCACTTTGCTCAAATTTTTCTAGTTGTCTAGCTATTTCCAATTGTTACTTTATCCAAACTTTTATCTAACTAAAACCACACATGTTCCAATTATATTTCACCCATATATCACTGCCAAAGTTTAGAAAACAATATTTAAAAAAAACAATTTCTACATCCTGTGGCCCAAACCACCTAGCAGGAATGATGTTATAATATTTTTATTAAATTGCCCTATCTAAAAGTTTAAACTATTAGAGATAATAGACTTTAACATCATTAAAACAGTCCTTCAGACGCTGTTCTCTCTGTAAATCCTAACAATTGAAAGTTGTAACTCTTCTCATAGATGGCAATGATGAGATTTGAACCCGAACCTTCTATCAGCTGGCTCTAATATCATATTAAATGACTACCTCATCTAAAAGCTCAAAGTGTTAGATGGCAATAATTTTATTGTATAATACAGTTATCAAATTTATTTCCAAAAATTTTCTCCTTTCCTTCAAAGATCTCAAAACTACAACAGTTCATCCATGTACGTTTTCATTTGACAGTAGCCCAAAGAACAAAATTAACAATTCCAGTAAATCCCCAGTGACGAACATAATTACCATGGCACTGAATAAAGAAATAAACTATTCACCCAAAGAAACCAGTCATAATCCACTAAAATAGAAACTTATCAGAGAAGTTCGTTAACACTCAGCAGTGGCATTCAGTTCAATACCACTCAATATTCTCGAATTAGTTACCTAAAACTCAAAATTCAAACAGTATCAAAGGAATATGAGTAAAATATGCATTAACATATCATGCACAAACAAGAACTGTACCTTGATCATTTCTTCATGAATGCCGAGGTGAGCATAGGATTGAAAATAGGCAACGTCGAAGTTCGTACACGGAGGGCGAACCCTCTCGTTCTCCTGCTGCTGTTGCTGCAAAACCCTAGGATTGGAGCCACCGCCGCCATGGTCACGCGACCTGCCTCGGCTGCCCCTCCGAAGTCGATGTCCAGTCACGTGGCCGCTACCACCACCACCTCCGTGGTGGTAGCCATTGCTGTATGCGCCTCCACCACCATCGCCGCCGCTCGTCGGTTGGAACATTTGCTTCCCTCACTCAACACACGCCAGTGAGGGGACAAGGGGTTTTGGGTTACCGGTTACGCACTGATTAGCAAATATTATTAAGCATAAAATAATTGAATACGGAGTTTGGGCTTTTCTAATAAAAAATAAAAGAAAAAATAAAAAAAATACCATAAAAGTGGTGGGAGATATGGACACAATTGCAGTTTTCATCATTTTATTTACGCCTTTAATATATAGCCATAATTTACCTCTTCTAACATATGTTTGATGTCATAAATCCTGTGCATGCAAGGTGTATTAATTGAATTAGATTAAATAAAATAATTACAAATATAAAATTGAAATATTAAATTTTTACAAATAAAATATTATAATTACTTGTACTCAATCAATATAATATTATCATTTTCTAAAAGCATTTTAAATAGTAAAGTATTATCGTAAAAAACTATATATTACAACAAAAATGATGTAGAAATTCAAAATTTAATAGTCAAACGTATCATATATCTCTAGTTATAAACCATGTTTTAAGATACAATATAGAAATACTTTTATAAAACACAAAAGATAATAAAACTATACTAGAACTAAAACACATTAAATTAAATGAACTTTAAAATGAATTTTTTATATTTATACATATGTATACCAAAAATTTGTTCATTCAAACATTGCCCATACAGACGTTCATCGGTGCGAATTCTTGACAACACACATATTACACTTTATGTACAAAATTTCTGCTAGTGGACTAAAGGCCATTCGACATTAAGCTTTGAAATGAATGATGCGTCATTATTTAATCTAATGTATTTTTATTTTTCTTCGTCATCTTTTTTAAAAAAAGGAGCACTTCAGTAGAGTTTTTATATGAAATAAAAGTAAAATATTCATGCATATTTATAGTGTGTTTGGTACATAGATTTTGATGAGGAAAAGAAAAGAAAATATTAAGGAAGTATTTTTAATTGTTTGGTCGGCAAGAAAAATACTGAAAAAAGGAAATTTTGGGGAGAATGTAGTATATCTAAGGAAAATAAATTTCCCTCACAAAATGATGAGGAAAATTAAGAAAAAGTTTATTTAAACTCTCTTTTATTCTTAAATATATTCATCACCCATTTTTTTCTCATCCTTTTCTTAAATATTTTTTTTAACAACTAAACAAATTTGAGATTTCATATTTCTTCGTTTTCTCTTTTTTTTCTTTTTATTTTTCTTTTATTTAATTCTTTCCTTTCCTTATCAAAATTCTTAAACCAAATATAGTGTTAGTATGTTCGGATTTCAAGAGCATCTATGTTTTACTTTATTCAACATAAATGTTTTAACTTTATTAAACGTGCAAACGCTAAATATTCACCAATTAATAAATTTTTTTCTTGGCGGGGGTGCAAAATATTATTTCAATTGATTCAAGAAAAGGTTTTTATTTTTTCTTTTCAAAATATTTAATAGAAAAAAATCTAAGGTTAAACTAAAGCATTCATTGATCAATATAATATGATAAACTAATGAAATAATCATTATAGGTGCATTTAAAATATTTCTATACATAAGATTTTATTCATTAATCCATTAATAGATGATAGAACTTAATTTCTAATTAGAAAACAACCCTTTCAATCAAGAATGTTAATTCATTTTGCAATTTAATAACTGACAACCAACTATTGATAAATAACTAGACAAATTTAAAACATACTTTTTAAGTAATTAAATTTTATTTATGGATGAGAATGAAAAAATATAAAACAAGATCCATACAGTAATATTATTTTAAATTTGAATTAGTATTTTTTCCATTGAATTATTGTCAAGAAATGTCTATAATAGTGATTCTTGAGCAGTTTATTTTAGCAAAATTTTTAAAAATGACTAATACACTTTCAATAAAACATTAGAATCTTATAAAATCTTCTTAAAGGAAATATAAAATTTCTAGCTTATTTTAATATTTTGACAAATTTTTTAATACAATATATTAATATCAAATTATTACTACTCACTTCTTGTAAGTTCAAATGTTTTATTTTATTCAAACATCCTGAGAGTTTGTTTTAAAATAAAACCTAATATTTTTTAAGTTTTAAAAATATTTTATGAAATATAAGAAGTCATAAAAATTTCTAAATAAAGTTAAGAAGATACATATTAAATTGTGAAAAAATAAAATAAAATATCAAGAAAAAGTATCAAGACTTTTTTGGTTCTTGTTGGCTAATAAATGCATATTTTTTCATAATTTTTTTATACTCTAAATCAAACCATACATGCGCACAACATATGTAATGTGCAATAAAAAATTTCTTGGTCCTTTTTCGACCTTTTTGCTATAATCTAAAGAGATGAAATAACAATTTAGAAATACTCTTAAAAAAATCAATAAAAAAACACAAAATTTAATGTAGCTCGATAATGTGCCTATTTTGCTCGACAAAGAAACGAATTTCATTGATCTCAAATTAAGTGCCAAATACAAATTCAAATTTCACAAATCTCACGAGAACACTTAACTCCCTCATTCTAATTTTCTACTGGAGAGAAAATCTCCTAAATAGCACAAAACTAGTTGAAACAGGATTTCAAAGTGAAAACCATGAAAAAATGGAGTTTAAATACATAAGGAGTCATAAAGTGGCCCATTGGGCTTGCACGTTGCGCCCCATGCAAAATCTACGCCAGGGCATAGGCACCTAGCAAATCTAAACGCAAGTCCAATAGTTGTTGTACCATGGTGCAACAGTTTTGTGGCTTGGCACAGCATGGAACCTATCCAAGTTCTAAAGTGCACAAGGCCTGTGCCCAATGTGACCAAGTGCACCCCGTGCATAGCGGTGCGCCACAACACAGGGCAAGTTTATCCTACATGCAAGAGAGTGCCTTTTGTATGCCCTAGCACACAGGTTGGTTCAAGCTATCATCCTACTACCAATGTCACCTTGTTCTACCATTTTTGCACCATTTCTTTGCTATTTTCATTGTTTCTCATCAATTTTGCTTGTATTTCAAGAGATACTCAACAATTCTCTGTCCATCACTTGGTCTTCCATAAAGGACAATCATTTAAGTCTACAAATGTCTATCAAATCCAAGTAATGCTCAAATTCGATTCTTAGAAGAGTTTCCGTCAACATATCTGTTGGATTATCTTTAGTCCCAACCTTTTCAACAAAAACTATAGCTTGAGACACCATATCCTGGACAAAATGATACCTCACATCAATGTGTTTTGTTCTCTCATGAAATGCTTGATTCTTTAACAAGGGTATGGCATTCTGACTATCAAAAAATGCTATAATACCATAACCCATACCTATGTCATCAATCAACCCCTTTAGCCAAATGTCTTTCTTCACGCCTTCAGTTAAAGCAATGTACTTAGCCTCTATTATGGACAATACAGCTGAAGACTGCAAAGTTGTCTTCTATCTAACAATACAACCAGAAACACAAAACATAACCTATCATAGATCTTCTGCTGTTAAAATCTACAGCATAATCTGCATCGATATAGCCAACAAGTTTAGTAGTAGAATTCAATTGACTATACATCAAACATTTATTTGTAGAGCCTCTTAGATGCCTCATAATCTAATTCATAGCTCACTAATATGTCTTCCCTAGCTTATTCATGTACTTACTCATAATATTGACAACATGCAAAATATCTAGCTTAGTACATACCATGGTGTACATCAAACTACCAACTACACTAGCATATGGCACATTCGACATGTGCTCTATGTCCTTATCAGTAATTGGTGATACATCCGATGATAACCTAAAATGAGCTGCCAGTGGCGTACTAGTTAGCTTGGAATTATCTATCCATAAACGCTTTAGTACTTTTTTAATATATTTTTGCTGAGACAAGTACAAAAACTCAAAGTGTCTATCTTGGGCAATCTCCATACCCAATATCCTTTTCACACTATTTGAAACCTTTATCTCAAATTCTTCACTCAATTGAGCCTTTAACACATTAATATCAAATACGTTTCTATAGGCAATCAACATATTATCAATATAAAGTAGCAAATAAATGAGAAGATCATCACAGCACTTCTTATAGTACACACAATAGTCATAAATACTTCTAATGTACCCAATTTTAGTAATAAATGCATCAAACTTCTTATACTACTGCTTAAGAGACTGCTTTAAGCTATATGAAGACCTTTTCAAAAATGATGTCAGATTTTTCTTTCTAGAAACAACAAATCCCTCTAGTTGACTTATTTAAATTTGCTTCTCCAACTCACCATGCAAGAATGCCATTTTTGTTTCCATTTGCTCAAGCTTCATATCAAATAAAGATACCATGGCAAGTAACATATGAATAGAGATATGCTTTACAACCAAGGAGAACACCTCAAGAAAGTTGGCTCCCTTTCTCTGTGTAAAACCCTTAGCAACCAATCACGCCTTATAGTAAGCATCCTCAACTGATGGAATTCCTTTTTTCCTTTTGTAGATCCATTTACATCTAACAATTTTCTACCATTTAGGTATATTAGCCAACTTCTATGTGCTATTCATGTGTAGAGAATCTATTTCTTCACTCATAGCAGCTATCCAATTATTAGAATATGAACAAGAAATGGCTTTTCTGGATGTGACTAGATCATCTTCCCCAAACTCTTGGCTAAACTCAATGTATAAGCAACTAGATTTGAATACCCAAATTACTGTGATGGTTTGATTTACCTTATCTCTTTATCGTGAGCTAAATGATAGATCTATAGTGAACCAGTTTCTTGCTATTGATTAGGTGATAATAAACTCTTACTAGCTTCAGTTACCACTTTCTTCTTCTCTTTTGAAACTTATGGAGTGTAAATCTCAAACTCTAACTTCTCCTTAATGCCCTCTTGACCTGTTCCACTCTTTAACATAGCAGACTCATCAAATATCATATTCCTACTAATAATCACCTTGGAGCCCTTGTCATCAGTACACCACAAATGATAGCCCTTAACTCCATCTACATATTATAGGAATATGCACTTCCTTACCCTTGGCTTGAGCTTCCCATCACGAACATAAGCACAAGTCAGACACTCAAATACCCTCAAATTTGAGTAATCAATATGAGACTTTGGTAAAACTTCCATTGTGTCTTACAAATCAAAGTAGTCGATAGTGACCTATTCACTAAAAAGTAAGTAGTATTAATAACTTCAAACTAAAAATCCTTGGACAATTCAGTATTAAAGAGCATGCATCTGGCTCTCTCCAAAATAGTCATGTTATCTGTTCTACAACTCCATTCTACCATGGTGTATAAGTAACTTACGATGCCCTATAATTCCCTCCTTGTCGTATAACTCTTGAAATTCTTTATTGCAAACTCTAAGCTATTATCAATCTTCAAGCATTTGACCTCATTCTTAGTCTGCTTCTTAATCAAGGACTTTTACTGCTTGAAATTGATAAATAACTCAACTTATACTTCAGCAAGCACACTTATACTCTCTGTGAATAGTTATCAATGAATGACAATATGTACTTAGCACCACTCTTTGAGAAAACTTGAGAAGGCCCCAAAGATCTGAGTGGATGTAATCCAAGGTGCCCTTGGTCCTATGAATTGCAGTACTGGACTTCACTATATGTTGCTTTCCAAGAATATACTGCTCATAGAAATCTAGCTCCCTAGGCTTTACTTGATAGAGCAAACCTTATTTGCTTAACTCTAACATTCCCCTCTCACCACCGAAGCCATAAATGCTACAACCTCATAGTATCATTGAGCAATGTAGAAACTGATGCAGTATAAAAATTAAACTGCCCTGAATATGTAAAAGCTATTTCTCTTTTCCCCTTTTATGATCAATAGAGCACTTTTTCAAAAATATAGAACTCCATCTCGAGTTTTATACTCACATCCATTCTTTTCTAACCTACCCAAAGAAATTAGGCTTTCTTCAAATTAGGAACATAACACACATCTGTCAGTATCCTCACAATTCCATAATGCATTCTAATACTCACTGTGCCAATCCCTACAACTCTGTAAGATGCATTTTTTTCATGAGCACTTTACCACCATTGTATTTACGATAAGTGATAAACCAATTCTGTCATGGGCATATATGGTAGGAACAACCACTATCCAAAATCCACTCAAAGCTCAAAAGACTCTCAGTAACATTGAGAATAAGTGCTCTGTTGAACTTATTCTCAATAATTTCAACAACATCATCTTGTTTTTGACCAAAAGAGTCACCCGAATCCTTTGCCTTTCCATGTTCCGGGCAATTTCATTTCCCGTGCCCTTTTTCTCCATATTTATAATATTTGTCATTTAGTTTGGGCTTGCCTCAAGACTTAGATTGGTATCTACTCTTTTTCCTTTCTATTGGTGTCCCCTTCGTAACCAATTCTTGCACACTTTCACTGTCATTACTACCTAGAACATGTTTTCTCAATTTATTTCAATTAATGAGGCCTTTGCATCCTTTATTGATATCATATCTCTCCTATATAGTGAAGTAGTAACCAAGTACTCAAAAGATTTAGGCAAAGAACACAAAAGAATCAATGCTTGATTTTCATCCTCAACTTGCATCTATATTAGTAAGATCTAATATCACCTTATTGAAATAATCAACATGTCGAGTATAATAGATGTACCTTTGTTCATTTTGAGGGTGTACAACCACTATTTAAAATACAAACAATTTGTAAGGGACTTCATTATATATAGACTCTCCAACTTTGACCACGATTCTGCTAGTGTAATTACTCTGGCAACCTCTCTTAGTACATTATCTGCCAGTGATGATACCAAAGTACCATAAGCCTCCACCATAAATGCATCCTTATCCTCCCCTAAAAGCATCTCTAACAAGAAATCTCTACCATTTAGTGTTCTTTGCAAACCTTGTTGACATAGAAAAGTGTGCACCTTTATATTCCAAAGCCTAAAATTGTTCTTCTCATCAAAATTCTCTATCTCATATTTCATAATAGATATCTTGGTCAATTTGACTATTGATACTTGTTTGTTGTAACCCAGAAAGATCAAATAATAGTAGTCAAGAAATACAAGCAAAAAAATTCAATAAAAAATACAAGAATTAATGTGGTTCAATAATGTATCTACTCCACCCGACAAAGAGATGAATATTATTGATCTCAAATCAAGTGTCAAGTATAAATTCAAGTCCCACAAATTTCATGAGAACACCCAACTCCCTTGTTTTAACTTCTTACTAGAGAAAAACTCTCCTAAATAGTACAGAACTAGTTGGAATAGGGTCTTAAATTAAAAATAATTAAAAAAATGGTGTTTAAATACCTAAGGAGCCACAAAATGGCCAATTATGCTTATGTCTTGCATCCTAGTGCACAACACTTATGCTAGGGCATAGGCACCTAGCAAATTTGGACACAAGTCCAGTAGCTACTTCACTAGGGCACAATTGGCGAAAAAGCGAAACCTATCTGCTCATTGGGCATACAAAGCTTGCACCCCAACGCACAATGAGTGTTTCTCGCACACAAAGGCACATGAGGCCTGTGCCCTAACACAGGGCAAGTTAGTCCCACGCACAGTAGTGTGCCTTCCGTGTGCCCAAGTGCACAGGCTATTGCCAACCACTCTCCCATTATCAATTCTGCCTTGTTCCATTGTTTTCACTACTTTTCAGTAATTTTACTTGAATTTCAAAGCATATTCAATTTTTTTCAATTTTTTATTCGTTTTATTATTGAATATTTCACTCTAGTTTGTTAAGGCAGCTTCTTGTGGTTATTTAATAATTTTAAAGGTCAATTACCTTCACCTCCCACAAGGTCTGGTGTAATTACCAAAAAATTCCATTCTTTTAAAAATTACATTTACCCTCCTAAACTTTCAAACTAAAATGTAATGCTGACAGAGAGTGCAAAATGACCAAAACGCCCAAAAGTAAAAAATTAAAAGAAAAAAGAAATAATGAAAAATAAGCAAAATATGTGAGGACAAATATGCTCTTCTGTCTAGCAGGTGAATGAAATAAAAAAAAAGTTCCATATTCAATTTTCATACTCACATTTTTCTCTCTCAAAAATTGAAAAGAAAACCCTGCGCCATGAAGCAAACCATTCTTCTCCCTTGCAAAATCTGAGTTGTGTGGGTTCAAATTGAGTTGAAGTAGGGATATAATATTAATTTTCTCAATCGAAATCCAACCCAACCTAATGAGAACGTAAAAGTGCTCAAACCTAATCCAACTTGATACATATTAGGTCAGGTTTTGGTTGACCTGATTTTTATTAAGTCGACCCACCAACCTAATTTAAAATAATTGTTTTGAATATTTGTTTAATTTTTAGAATTTTTTTGTATTTTTATTGTATAATTTTATCTATTCTTAATTATTAATAAATTCAAATAAGAGTAAGAAGTTCTCATTATAACTTCACAATAGTAACTTTCTAAAAACATTTTCATTGAACCACATAATACATTGATTTTTAGGACTTTTTCCCCCTTTCATTTTCTAGTACATATTGACATTATAAAATATTAAAATCACAAAGAATCTTTTTAAAAGTAACATACTTTTCCAAGTTTTACTCACCCGCTCTGTTTAATTTTTATATTTTTTGTGTCAATCAAATTGTCTTTTTTAACTTCTTAAATAGTATTATTTTTCAACTTTATATTGATTCAATTAAGTAGCACATAAATCAATAAAAATGCATCATCAAGCAAATAAGTAAACAATTATAATTTATTATAAAAATTTGATTGAGTCTTTTGAATTTTTTATAATCCCTCAATAGAAATAATTCTTGTATATATATATATATATATACACAAAATCTTTCATTGCATAAGGTCCAATAAAAACTTCTTGGATAATTCAGTAGTCAAAGCAGTGATTTGTCAACAATTTTTGTATAATTATATCTATTCTTAATTATTAATAAATTCAAATAAGAGTAAGGAGTTCTCATTATAACTTCACAATTGCAGCTTTCTAAATTTTTTTTAATTAAACCACATAATATATTGATTTTGTAACACCTTTAAAATTTGACATTTTGGAGAAATAAGAATCTAGAATTTTAGATATTGATGAGATTTTAGGGCTCAGAAAATACATTAAAAGGACTTGATTGCAAGAATTCTAAAATGTTTGGGGTCAATTTGTAATTTTTAGAAACTTGATTAGATTACATTCTAAAGCTTTTTGGATTGCATGGTAAATAATTTAGGTCAAAGGGTCTAATCTTATGCACTAACTATTTCATGGGGCTTGATTGAAGAAAGACCAACTTTGATGGATTCAATTGAAGAAGGCAAAACCTTTTTGGGGTCAAATTGAAAACCTGGAAAAGTTCACTATATAAATTTTCTATTTGTAATTCCACCCTCATTTTTCTTCACCTTCACCATCGAGACCCTCTCTTCCCTTATCCGGTGATCACCTCCAACAACGCTCGAACTTGCCACCCAACTTCTTCCCTTCATTATCGTGAACACATAGATACCCCATGTAACAAAAAACAACCGATAGAATGGCCGAAAAAGTGGCCTAAAAATTAGCTACGGCAGAGGTGATGATTTCCATTTTTTGATGACTTCTGGAGGTGACCAAGGGGTGTAATCTGACGGGCTCAACTCAAGGATCACATGGGCAGCTTAAGCTCCTCAAATGGATCACTGTTGGTGACAAAATTGGAAGAAAACCACATGGCAGCAAGTGGTGGCGCTAGGTGATTGGAGCTAAAATTGAAGGCTTTCTTGGAAGTATTTGGTGAAATTAACTTGGGGGTTTGCTTAGTTGAGCTGAAAGGTACATTGTGGTGGTGATTTGGCCTTTTTCCTACAGCGGTGGCGTGGCAGCAATTCCAAGATAATGTCTTCAACTCGTCACAGTGATTGTGGTGGCGTTCTCAATTTTTGGTTTCAAGGTTTCAATAATCAGATTGAGGGCAAAAAGTTGGAATGGGATTGTGCTTATATATATTCATATGTCGTACCGTTACTTCCATAAATCTTGTATATTGCCAAGAAATAAAGAGTTGATGTAGGAATTGGGTATACATGTGACATGCATGCATGGATTATGACATAGCATAGTGGGCCCAAATTATGTCTTGTTGAATGATAAGCATGAATTAATCAAGTTAATTAAGTTATTAAACTATGATTTTATGAAATTGGAACTTAAGAGATGACAATTGGGTAGTTTGAGATGTTATGGACTAAAACTCGGAATATGCATATACCTTTATAAAATTAGTAAACTTGCATTGTATTATTTATGAAAATTTTGGGAATTGTCGAGTTAATTGGAAGAGAAAACCCTAATTTTATGTATTTAAGATCTAAATGGCCATAATTGGATTAATTACGATGATTGGATTATTATTGTTGATTTGGGATAATATTATGAGGATAATTATGTAATTAGGGACCAAACTTTATTCTTATGCTAGAATCGATATGAACCTCATAGCTATTTTTGTGATGGAGGCTTGATTAGCATTTTGTACCGATTGTACCTAAAAACTATTATATTAGCCAAGAAATTAGCGATTTTAAGCTACTGATGGTACAAATATAACTATTAAAGATTATTAGAGTTGAATGGAGAATTGATTGTAAATATACTCTTTGGGTTAGGTGACAAGGAAGGGTCCCATAGATCAGTAGACTACTGGTTTTAGTTATTGTATTTGAGACTACAGACGTGAGGGTCTGTCAATCTAGCACCTTTTCTAACTATCTGTTATTCAAGATAAGGCCTTGTGTGGGTTTTTTTGTTTCTATACCGTACTCTATTTGTTTGAAATCTTAAATGTGTTTGAAATTCTGACTTGTTATCTATTATCTAAATTGAACACCACTGCAAGGGTTTGCCACTTTGGCTTTGATTATTCTATCTGTTCTCGTGGAATGACCCCTATGAATAGGGGTGGCAATCTTGTCGTGTCAGGTTGAGGTGAGGATATCATAAAATTTTGCTCAACCTAAACCCAACCCAATAAGCACTCAGCCCAATATGCCTCAACCTGAACCTAAACTTGAAAGTTTTTGTGTCAACCCAAACCTAACCAGCTTCAGTATATGATTATTTTTCATTAATAATTCATCTAAAAAACCTACACATTTTATGTTCAACTAGAATTCTAATAAAATAATCAATTTATACAAAAATTTTGAGAAAAGACAACTAATGCCAAAAAGTTAGAAAAAGTCAACATTATATTCTAGCAGCCTAACTTTTATACCATAGAGTAATTTGATAATTGGACTTCATTTAATTTCCTCTACAATATCAATAATATACAAATTTTCATTTTAAACCAAAAGTTTTTCACAACTTAATTTTAACAATAATGAAATCGAATTCCAGCAAATAAGTATAATTCATCTCATTCAATAATTAATAATTATCTCAATATCACCAAGTAGTCAAGATTTACATAGTAAATAATAATCATTAATTCTAATAAATCAATCTAGAGTTAATTGTTTAAAAATAACAAGTCATTATTTAAAAATACAAAAAATATAGGGTTATTATCATGTTATCAGATTGTTATCGTGTAACCCGAACCAACCTATAATTTCGTGTTGCTTATCAAGTCGACCCAATATTGACCAAATCCAATAACCCCCAACCCAAACCAATAATATCATGTTAGTTCATGTTGTATTATTATATCATGTCGAAAATTGCCACCCCTACCTGTGAGGGTTCAATGTGCTTGCATACATACTTGTTCTTATTAGTGGAATTGTACTTGTTGATCGTTATTAACTGTTAGCTGTTATGTATATCGCTTATGTGGCCTTGTCAACAACTTGCTATATGAAAATAAGTTTTGTACTGTTGTGGCTTAGGATAAGCTGTTAAGTTGTTCCCAGTTGTCATGCTTGGGATGAGCTAATATAATTGACTGACTAACTGATTGTGATAAGTTGTTCCTAGCCATTGAGCTTGGGACGAGCCGATAAGTTGTTCCGAGCTATTTAGCTTGTGACGTGCTGATAAGTTGTTCCCAACTGTTATGCTCGAGACGAGCTGACAAGTTGATCCTAGCTATTTTCTTAGAACGTGTTGATAAGTTGATCCCAGCTATTGCTCGGCACGTGCTGACATGACAAATCGATTGATCAACTGACCTACTAATTGTCCAACTATTTGATTGACCGATTGCTTGACAAACTGACTGAGTGCTCGATTGATTGATTGATTCATTCATTCATAGAACAACTGACAGACTAAAATAAGGAGAATTGGATATGCACATTGTGTTATGATCTATTTGATTGCATATACCACTTGGGGTTGCCTGATCGCACTTATTTCTTGACCATTTGTAAACTGTTGGTGGAGCAATATGGAAGGAGAGATTTATGTTTGTTGTACTTGTCCTTGCTTGATTCGTATTTGTTCTTGTATTGATATTGATTTATGTACTTGTTTAATTGTTAAATTTTGATTTATTGAGTTGATTCTTCCTCGACAGATCCCTATTATTTATGATTACTATTTTCCTTCACTAAGTCCTTTAGACTTACCCTTCCATTTTATCTTAATTTTTTTAGACAAGACTGAGTGATAGGCTTGGACTCCAGGTTGGATCGGTGAAAATAAATTTGTAAAGGAATAGATATGTGTAATTGCTTATGGACTTATTTGAACTTTTGTATAATTTGGAAATATTGTGATATGTAGGATTGAATCGATATTAGCAGTATGTATATAATGTTGTGTGATGAATGTTTGGAACCACTGATGGTACGTATTTAGCACTCATTTTCTATGTTATGGGATTATCTGAGGTTTGTATATAGTGTTTTGTAGAAGTTGTTAAGTTGAAATCCGCTACTATTTCTAATAAGTTTGAAATGTTTATGTAATGCCTATTGCTTGTTTATGGGTTTTGAATTAAAACTGAACTGAATGATGCCTCAACTATGAGTTATTCCCTGAGGGGGTGCTATAGATTTTTAGGACTTTTTTCCTCTTTCATATTCTAGTGTCTATTGACATTATAAAAATATTAAAATTACGAAGTATCTTTATTTTTAAAATTAACATACTTTTCTAAGTTTTACTCACCCGCTCTATCAAATTTTTTTATCTTTTGTGTCAATTAAATTTTCTTTTTTAACTTTTTATAATAGTATTATTTTTCAACTTTATATTGATTCAATTTAGTAGCACATAAATCAATAAAAATGAATCATCAAGCAAATAAGTAAACAAGTATAATTTATTATAAAATTTTGACTGAGTCATTTAAATTTTTTATAATCCTTCAATAGAAAGATTCTTGTATATTTATATATGCAAAATCTTGCATTGCATAAGGTTTGATAAAAACTTCTTGGATAATTTAGTAGTTATTGTCAACTCTTTGCAAAATAATTTTTCATATCCACTTGGATATCCAAAAATAACTATTAGAAGTAGTTTAAAATTGTATCCATCTATCCTATATATTTGTGAAAATAAATAAGAACAAAAAAATGCCAAAGTAATAATTTTGATATTGCTAAAGTTCAAATTTTTAAATTTTATTTGTTATTTTATATTTTTACTCCTAAAAAGATTTAAATTTTATTTATTTAATTCGGATTAGGTCGAGTTGGTTTAGGTGAATTCAGGTTGTTGTATGACCCAAAAATCAAATTTTGAGTTGTTTGTGTAATATGAAATTCAACCCAATCCTATCAATTTTCTTCTGAGTTTTTTTTTTTGGTCAATCTTGTTGGACCTGAGCTCAAAATAAATAGATCTAAACCCAATTTTTTCTTGTGGAACTCATGTCAAATTATGATGTCATGTTGGAAATTGCCAAATGTACCTATGCCCTTCTCTTACCCCTTGTTCAAGCCAATAAACAATTTATTTGTTGGATAAAATCAACTTTGCCCTATTATACTCAAACTTCTTCTCACTTTACCCCCATGTACTTTTAATTGCATTATCTTACTTTCATGTACTCTTAATTTTACTTAAATTATTCAATTCCGTTAAATTTTATTTATCTTCTTAACACCGTTAACTTTTTCTTTTTAAAAATTGCCCATAATTTGTTCATTTAGCAAAAAAAACCCCATCTCCTCCATAAAAAATATATATATTTAAAGATTTAGAAATATAAAATCATCAAAGACATGTAACGAAAACGCATTTCTTAAAGACTAACTTCAAATATCCATGTGAAATCTTACTTGCACATAGTTTTGTTGCTATTTTGAGCTAAAGGTCGTATTTTTTTTCCGATTTATGATGATTTCATAGATGAATGTAATAGATAACAAAATAGGATTAGTCAAGCAATTCTATGAAGGAAAAAATGGAATCATCATATTATTAGAAGTTTTTTTAATGAAAATTATTATTTCTTCTAGAGATGTATTATTAGTATTTGATACAATATTGATGCCCAATTTTCCTCTTTCACCATTCAGCTTGAATCTTTTAATTTAATTTTAATATTATTTTGTATAAAATTTGTATATTCATATAAAAAAAGAGTAGTTCAAACATATTGACAAAAAAATATTGAAGATTAAGTGTTTTGAGTATATTAATATAAAATATGGTGACCTAATTATTTTTCCTTTGTTTGCTAAATAAAAATTGAAAAGACTTTAATGGAGTTAAAATAAATGAAATAAAATTGAGAATATAAGGAGGTAAAGTGATATAATTAAACGTATAGAAAAATAAAATGGGACAAAATTTAAATACAAGGAGATAAAATAAATTTTCCCTTATTTGTTTCACAATTTTATTCATTCACATTTAGTATTTCAATTACACAACAAAATATGAGAAATTGACACTGACGTGCAAGGAGATGAGTAAATTCAAATAAATCCACTCAACTTTCAATTTTGTTAGCTACGATCTCATCTTCAGTCGCGCTGCGGTCGCACTCTATCTCGCCTCCGCCACCCGCCGCCGCTAAATGAGCAATCCGGGGAGGAGAACTACCGACGACGATGAAGTGGAACAGCTACTGCGAGCAGCGCAGGACGACATGATTCTGAAACTCAACATCAACTCCCATATGGCACGCGCCTCCACGTCCGCCGCCATCGACCCAGATCTCGACCGCCGCTTCCAAGCCCTCAAAAAACCCCAAAGTCAAATAAAGGTCGACGATTCTATGGAAAGGACTCCTACAAAAACGGATACTGGCGGCGCTAAAGTCGACGGCGTGGCTGCGGAGGACGATCTGTTAGCCAGATTTGCGGCGCTCAAAAACTCCCTTCCGTCTTGCAATAAAAACGAAAACAAAAACAATTTTCCTATTGATGTTTCAGTTAATCAGCAGGCCACAGAAGAGGAGTGCGAGGATGAAGTTGAGAAGGTGATAAAGTGGGCAATTGATGCTGCCAGACTTGATCCTTCGCCCCCATCTGACGACGAGGACGACTACCACGACAGCAATGGCAGTGGTAGTGATGCTGATGATGGAGTTGAGAGTCGGAAAAAGGGCAAAAAAGGAAAAAAGTGATCAAATATAGCACCAATCCAGTGTCTTTTGGCGTTGATGCGGACCATATTGGCAATCCATGATTTTTTTGGGTTGGGATTTTGTTTTTAGTAAGCATCAAGCCAGATTCGATCTCCAGAGTGGTGAAATTATCATCTTGGCAAAGATTTAATATGGGCTTCTCCAGTTGTTGCTAACTTTTCTGGTTTGGTTCCATAGTTTGTGGAGGGGACTAAGGTAATATTTCACTTAATGTTGATCACCTTGTATTCCATTTTCATTGAGGATATAGAGAGCAACATAATAGTTTTTCATGTTTCTAATATGGTAGATATCCATTCTTGGAACAACTTGAAAGCTCTACCAACAGCTCAAGATCTTAACAGTCTGATTATCTAATAATTTTTGTTGTTCACATCATGATATGCAAGTTATGGCTTGGACAGGGAAACAATTATTCACAATCAAGAAATACAATGATCACTTACTGAAACAGAGTTATTTTCTACACTATGCAACCATATAACTATGAACTAATGCCATATTCAACATTTCTCTGTCATCACATATACATACAAGCTGATATATCCTATGAAAAATGGAATGAACACAAAAATATAGTAAAAAAGCTTACAAAATTGGTAGCAATGCATTAGGGTCTAAGAGTAGATTGATTTAAATCCCTCTGTTAGACCAACCACTTTGGCCGACACCTTAGACTGCAGCGTTGATACAGCTTGCCGAATGTCCTACAAATACCAGGTGAGTGTCAGAAAAAGGAAAAGGATGAGAAAGTATCCGTCCTGAAAAGTTACTTATTTCTCCTAACTGGATATTGCATAGGAAGCTTTTATTTGTCAATTTTATAGCATTCTATAGAAGAAATTTTAAGCAACATTAACACTCTCGATGCTATGTAGATTTCTTTCATGCCTTCCAGCATCTTTTTGCAGGAATATTTTTTTAACCAACATAAGTTCTCTTAAGTATTGCAGACCATAAAACACCAAGAAGCAATTTTCTTTTAGGTGATTACCTCCATATGGTAGCGAGATGAGAAATGAGTCAACACTACAGCTTTGTTCCTAATCCATTGTGCGTGTTCCATGATCTGCACTCCTAATAATCAAAACTTGAGACCAAGATATAGCCAAAATTTAAACATTGCAATGGTCAATGATCAAAGGAATATGAGCCTCTCCAAAGAAAAGGCCCAGACTCCAGATTACATTAACACTTTATGGCCTCTATTGGAGCTCAAAGACACAGGAAAATGTTAAAACAATTCAGATACCTCATATAGATGGGTATGACCATGTTCTCGTGCATGCTCAATGCTGACATTTTCATCCAAAAATGTTGCCTGTCAAATGAGAAAATTTTACCCATTATTACTCAAAGCCCGATTTTTTATCAGGGCCAGGAAGTTTATTAGATACACAGATCTTCACAAACACTTCATCACTAACATGAAACTGTAAGTCTGTAACTTGACAAAACTCGTGCTAATTTTCCACCTTCAACTTCTCAAGATCAACCAAAATTTCACTAAATATAAAGCCACATAATTACATGCAGCCGAAGGCAATATAAGGGAAGATCAAAAAAATTGATGAAAATGATCAAGAAAAATATATGCAAGGGTGAATAAATTAGGTATAATCAGAATTGCTCAACCCACTTCCACACACTTTTATTTTACTTAAATAACATGCAAATCCTGAATTTTATTTGGTTGTAGTTTCCATTGCTGCTAATGAAAAGGTGATTGTCATCTTTATGCTCTTAGCCTATTCAGGAAGGCAATTAAGGATGCAATTCTATATTTCGGAAATATTTTGAATAGCCACTAAAGTATGCAAGGTCATTCCAATTTCCAAAAACAAAGATACAGTCTTACAGCAAGCACAAACAAAGAGAGTGAGACGAGGAGCCTCATCCCCATTTTACTTTCTGGGGAATGCAAGGGAAAATCTAAACAGTAACTTCCACAAATGCTAAGAAAAAGATGATTACTTCAGTTATGAGAATTTTGGCCCGCAATGCATCAGCACTGTGTGGATCAAGGAAAAAATCTGACATTGTATCTCCTGTGAAGGCTACTTCAGGGCATAAGATGGTATCTGTGATCTGACAAATGAACAAGTGATAAGGAGTACTTTTGGACTTCAAAAGAGCACCATACAGTAATAAAATGTGAGGCATATAGTATGGAAGAATGGCAAACCTCAACTCCAGATTTCTTAAGTTTCTCAATTTGTTTTCCTTTTAAATGCATGTATTGCTTTCTCAGCTTCTTTCTCACAGAGTAAATGACATAACCCTGCAAAGATGCCAAAAGAATTTCTCATGCATTGCAAGTGTTTTCAGAGTTTGTAGTAGATGCCCTTAGGCTTTGATTGGTTTTGGTTGTTTCAGGGAAAATGTCATGGGAAAATGTATCTTGTGGGGTGGGGTTAGAGAATGTGATGTATATTTGCTTTGTTTTGAGAATGGTTCGAGATTGTTATGGGAGAAAATGGTGTGTTTTGCTTTGTTTTGGGAAGAGACATTTTTGTGCGATAAGTGCCAAATCAATACTCTTTTGTCTGATTAGTGGGGTGTTTGATATTAGTAATTTTTATGCATGTATTAATTAGAAAATGAGAAGATATATGTATATATCTGTAATGATTATATTTGTTTTGGGGTATGAACTAAAATGTTTGGTTTCATTTCCCCCGTTAGAAAATGTATGAAGAAAACAGAACCAAACAAGCTCTTAAAAACCCAAAACAATCAGTGATGCAATTGACAAAAATTAGCTTCAGGTTGCACAATTTCATCAGTGGAAGAATTTCTATAAGTGCAAGGCATGCTTTCTGGGAAAACCAAGGACAACTTGACAAAGGCACAATTTGTCACTATGTAGGCTTAAACCTTGGCAGATTCAAAGTACAAAGAACAGGACCAAAGATAATATATAGCAACTAAAATATAAATTTCTTTCATTATTTTGCTCGCTTGCCACCAACCAATCTTTTCCTTCACATCAACCCATTTGGAAAGCAAAACAGTTATTCTAGATTACGGCTTTCATTTGGTCATCTTTCATGAAAGGCTAAATACCAATGATTTTTCACAAATAAGGAAACCCTATAAGGGATGGTACCCACAGCTGTATGTCATGTGCAATAATCACGAGAAGAATCATTGTCATCTTTCTTTTGAATTGTCATTTGTGAAGGCAATTTGGGAGAGACTTTCTGAGCTATTAAAAAATTAAGCCTGTCCATCTTCAATAAATAAGATGATCTTGACGCAGTTTGTAGGAGTCCAAGGAAGCAAAGAAACTAAGATAGCATGGAAATCAGTTGTTTTTGCTATGTCTTGGCACATCTGGGTAGAAAGGAATACAGGCATCTTTAGGGACTATTACTTGACTACTAGTTGCAGTTGGCAGAAAGTTACAAACCTTGCCTCTCTTTCATACAAGGCATTAGGTCTATTGAGGGGTCCTACCTTTGGGGACTTGGAGGGAGATTGGTAAGCAATTTTTATGTAACTTACACACGTGTTTTGAGAGTTTCAGGTCCTCTACCTCTTTCTTTCTCATTGAAATGTATAGTGAAAAAAGGATAGAATTTTCTGCCACAAAGATCACAAAAAGATGGTCTTATTCCTGCTGAAAGCATATGCATATGCCTAAAGCATAATCATCATTTCATGATTTCATAGTACTTTGCATTCAAACCAATTCACGATATGTTGTATCATGAGTTAATGAGAGCATGCCTTGATTTGCTTTACAAAGTAATGGAATTAGGTGTTTCGAGTGCTGAAACTAATTTACTCTACCTAACTTCAGAATCAAATCACAAATGATTATATACAATGTGCTATTACATAAACACCAAAAAGTCCTGACAAAATGTGCAAAATGGAGGCAGGCCGATTGCAGCTGCAGAAAAATAGCTACTGGCAAATAATTCTCTGCCACATAAATGACAGAGCAGTGAAAATTTAGTTCTTTGCAAGCGCACCTGGCTGGTTATAACATGGTGTGTCCTGAATGGTCGTACAACAAGATCATTTCGCATCTCATATGTTTCCCCTGAGTATAATTGTCAATTTATTTAAAGAATGATGGATATAAACTGGTCAATGAAAAATCACAGAAGAATAACTGAATTACCTACATCCAGTGCTACCAAATCAAAGTTAAGTTCCACATGACCCATGGCCCTATGAATATCAATTAGTTGTTCAACTTCCCCCTTTATGCATGGAGGCACAAAGACAGTTGGAGGTTTTAAGCTGTAAAGACCACGAGTAGCAATATACATTGGGAGTCCACCCTGAATCAATGGATAGCAAAAACAGGTCACCAGGTATGTCACATGAAATTATATGAGGTGGAACATAAAAAAGGGAAAAAACAAGAAAGAGAGAAAGAAAAGCTAGAAAGAGCAGAATGTTAACCTCCTCTCCTGTACAAATGCATAATACTTTTATTTAATCAAATTTAAAAAACTTAAGACATATATATGATTTTCTATAAATACATTGGAAGTTATTTTGAGAATCTCCAAAAGAAAAAGATGATTATGGCCCAACAACCTCTATACCTGTCAGTAAAAATATTACATTGGACACAAAGTAAAATGGATCTTTTTAGTTAGTAACATTTTAGTTATCACTACCTTAACTGTTAGCTGGAACTGCTCAACACCATAATGTGAGTACTGTCCCTATATATTTGAATCTAATTTCACCTCTTGGAATTGCACCCACAACATCACATTCAGTTAATTTTCTCATCCGCATTATCAAATTGGAAGGAACACATCCATAATTGATCATTAACTTCAACTCAAGTCATCAAATAACCTCGAGGAGAAAGACTGTTATTTTTTATAATTTCCCCAGCATATATTCTTCCTAATCACAACAGCAATGTATAAATGCCAAACACTCTGGCAAATTATAAAGCATAAAACTTTGCAATATATCCATCTCAAGTGTAGTAAATTAAGCTACAGAATCTTGTTTCACATTCAGCAGTCCCTCCCCTGAGTTAGAGCAAACTTAACAAGATACAAAGACCAATCTTCATTTTTCATTTTCCTCTCTACTCCCAGACCATGAGCAGAAGCCTAGATTTAACAACCCATGGTGCATTTATTGTACCTATGGGCATCATTGAAATGTACAACCCACCATGACAGCAGCACGGCAAACCCATTATGCACCAACCAAGGAAAAAAAGAAAAGAAAAGAACATCCTAATGTTTTTCCAACATAAGTGAAAAATGCAACAAAACTGAAAAGGAGAGAAGAGAAAAGGCATACAATG
This sequence comes from Jacaranda copaia, assembly GCA_014898725.1. Taxonomy (NCBI): domain Eukaryota; kingdom Viridiplantae; phylum Streptophyta; class Magnoliopsida; order Lamiales; family Bignoniaceae; genus Jacaranda; species Jacaranda copaia. The sequence goes on along the minus strand of JACGDI010005232.1, from coordinate 1,626,520 downwards.
TGATCGAGATGGGCATGGGTGATGAAAAGAAAATTCTGCTGGACGGCCCTGGAAGGACACCTCCCAATATCGAAAGCAGACTTCAACTCAGGGACAATAACACAAGTTTCATGGCCGCCAATAGACAGCCCTTCAACGGAATAGCCTTCTAATTCGAACCCTTTTCTGTTGACCTCAGCCCTGGCCTTTCTGTACTCTTCTTCCTCTATAGCCCGCCCAATTGCTGACAAAAAGCCCGACCCACTTCCTCCTCCTCCCTTCACCACTGCATTTACAGTACGACTTTGGATCGGAAGATGGTGTTTGTGGATTGCTAGAGGTTGGTGAAACGGATGGAAATTTAGGAAATTTGTACCAGTGGGGTTCAGCGTTGTCAGCCGCATGTTTGTTTTGAGAGGGGATGAATGTGTTCTTTGGGGGCGACTAGGAATCGCCTTTTATATTTATCCATCAAGAAATGTTTTAATTAACAATTTGTTTTTATTTTGGTCTTCGAGTTGGCTGAAATTGTTAGGGAAATTAATTATTTTTCATTGTAAATGGTTTCTATTGGACTTTATGTTTTGGGAGTAAAATTTTTTATTGGACTAACTAATTAGATTTATTTTCAAAATTTGGGGATATTTTTAATAATTTAATACTAAAATACATGAGAGATACTAGTGTATGAATATTTCAATATGCTAATATTGTGTTAATTACGACTTTGTTTTGGTTAAATTTACAGTATTTCGCTTTATGTTCATAACAATATAAGGCGAGCAGAGTAGCTATAAATTTCAATTTTCTATTTTTACGGTGGATTTGAAATTTGGAATCGTAATTCTAACTAATTAACTATATAGGTATATTGCTAAAAAGTCTACCTCTGCAATTTATTTTTTCTTTTTAATTTGTGTGTGCGCGCGCTCACGCTCGCGCTCTCTCTCTCGGGGTAGGGGTAGGGGTAGCTTAATTGTGGCTCTCTAATTGATGTTGAGCAGCCTCAATATGCAGCAATTTGCTCCTAACTGGGAAATGCTTCATTTTTTCCTAAATATCTTGTTCCTCACTAATATGGCCACAACCTTTATAAGTATGTCGCCTTGGTGCCAACTATGCAGTACTACCACCATATAAACTGAAGTAAACAATGCTCCAATTTTGAAAAACTTATAGCTACAACGCGAATAAGACAGTTTCAATTTCTTATTTAAAGCCAAAACATTATAATGAATGACTGATTGATTGAACAAAAAAATACTTATTATTCTTTATAATTGTCCTGTATCACTTATCAAATATGAGAAAATTCAAAATTGTATAACCATCATTATTCAAAATAGTAGTAAGTTCATCATTTAGGTAAGCAACTTAAACTATAACACCCACGAACAAGCCTAAATAAAAAGTAAAATATAAACATTTTCATATACTACTATATAACACATCCAAATATCAACGTAACAACTCAAATATATAGTAAATTCTTAAAGTAATAGTTATGCACATGCAGACATGGTGACTATGGATTTGGAAAAATTTGGCCAACTCAATATCAAGATCCTACATATCGTATTCTCAACTAAATAACAAATATCCATTTCCATTTATCATTTTCTTATTACAGAGTGTTTTAGTTATTTTTAAATTTAATCCCAATATCATCATACACTTAAGTAAACAATAAATACAATTTTTCATTTCTATCATCAATCTCATCCTACAAAATAATTATAATTTTAAAAGTACAAAATTTTCTTAATCTCTAACTTCATCCTTGATTTCATCCAATCACATTTCACCCCATATCACTAAAGACCCATTTACTTGGTGATTTGAGGTGTAGGGTGATAAGATGAAATTAAGGATGAAGAATGGGATTAGAGTTTTTAAATTGCATTTTATTTTCCCAAAATGTAACCAAACATATAGTTTCCTTTTCTCCCAAAACAATCACTATTAACCCTAAAATACCCCTTCAAATCAGTTAATTTATTACCAAAAATCCCATATACTTACATATACATATCATAATATTTTATCATTATTTTTACAGTTAAAAAATCATATCTAACCATCACATATACATATTATGTATTTTATTATTATTTTTACAATAAAAAATATTATTCAATTCTATTTTCACTCCAAAAATCCAACAAAAAAAGTATTGATTTGACTGCTAAAGTAAAATTTGTTTCCTTCAAAAACATAAACAAACATACATCACATTTCCCAACTCCACTCTCAAAACTCATTCTCCCAAAACACATAATTCATATCCAAACATTACCTTAGTTTTCCTCTCCAACACAATATCAAACTATTCAATCTTCTCATGAAAGTTTCCAGAACAATTTTTTCTTCTTCATCCAACTATTTGACATAAAATGTTGGGTATATTTATTATGTTTTACAATTTTTTATTTTCATTTTTTCAAATAAAATTAAATATTTCGTTTAAAATTTATTTATTTTCAAAATACTATAAAACTTTCCTATTCATATCATTACCTCAGTTACAGTTATGTGTGTGTGTGTGTATGTATATATATATATATATATATATATCTTTCAATTATTTTTTAATATAAGTAATATTATTATTATTTTAAATAAATAATTATAATTATTTATTCAAATAATAATAATTGGACGCATAAACAGTAAGGCCTCAATGGTCATTCTACATCTCATCCAAAATGGCCCAATTTGATGGATGAATTCATCACATGCTATGGGCTGGATGGTCTATCCTTCATTTTATACCAACAGTAGTTAGATACAGCTTGCTTACTGGGGTCAACAATTGCAAAGTAACATTGACTGATGTGAGGTGTGGCCCAATATCCCACTTCATCGGCCCCTACGAAAACAAGTCTTCATTGTGATAAATTATGTTCCTGTCCAGTGTCCACAAATATTGATAAAAGAATACAATGAAAGAAAAATCCAAAAAAGAACTGCATTGAACGAGCATAAAAGCAGTCGGAATTAGAATGAATAATCCAGTAGCAATAAATGCAAGAACATTTATTTCCATAACCTGTTTACTTTTTCTACCCCACAATAATTTGGGATTCAATCCCTAAAGATGATAATTTTTCGTCTCAATGAATTACCCAACAAGATTTTGCCTTGCTATGGATATAAAAAAAACAGAAATCTCTTTAAGAATTGTTTGCATCAAACTCAATCAGCTCCAACCTTACTCCATAATTCAAGGTACAATCAGAGGTATAAAATAGGTCATTAAAAAAAAACCAAAGCAAGAAACAACAGATGAAGTATTTAACAGAGTCATGCCTACAAAACTGTCTCGAGTATTGACCAATTGAACCACCACAAGCCTATAATCTGCAATACAAACAGGGATAGTAAGACATGGTCATGATTTTCGGATATCAAACGGAAACGAAATGGGACACAAGGTCATAATGGCACAAACCAGATGATACTTGGACCATAAGCGACATTCCATTTTGCCGACATCTCCTCTATACAACTAATTTTATATATCACACCAGCACAAACGAACAAAATTTGAGATGTCTTCTTACCATCCTGCAAACCTGTATCAATTGTTTCAATTCACAAGCTCTGCTACCTGCCTATTCTGAATCTAGCGAAATTCGTCATGGTATTCGTAATCATCGTCTTCATCGTCGTTGAACACAGCACTATAGAAAACATATGGGTTATCAATCATCTCTGTCAAGGTCAGATGTCCGTCCCTATTTGTATCAGCCTGCAAAATTAGGACTCAAAACTTCAATATCATCCGAACTATTACTTTTCATATTATGCAGTAAATCAAGACACAGTATGATTCTGACTAGGTGATGTTTTGGTCAATGCAATTATAAGCATGTCTAATATTGTATTCCCACGAGTTTGGCCAATAGTCTTTCCAACTGATTAATATGGAAAGGCTCATGCCAACAATCATTGCTCAAATTATTGCATTACATTTCATTTATTAAGATTACAAGATCAAAGATCTTCAAAATCCTTCAATCCCCAAAATGAATATGAATACAGCCCATCCTTTCTGATGACAATCACCAAACCAAGTACCAAATATCATTATTTTCTGAAAATTTTGTATCCAGAAATCATTTCATCATCTCCCCTGAATCTTTCATCTGTACAGCTTCATGTCTCTAAGCTGCCAGCTTAAATTCCATGTTGTGGTCTCCTAGCATAAAGGTATCCTCATTCTAACACTTAATTTAAAAGGTTTCTTCTAAATAATAAAGTGCATCTCACCAAACTTGTCCAAGGATTTATTGGAATGATGTCAGCAATGTGTTGGCCACGAAATCTTCCCACATTTTATTAAGTCAGCATGGATATGTAAAAATGGTGGAAGAATTAAAAAAACGTAGATATATTGGTATAGGGCTATTGAAGGATTTACCACGGCAAAAATCAAGCATAAAGTAAATCTTCCTCTTCCAGCATACTAAAGAGCAATATGCGTTTCATGGATCACTCTCCAAAAAGGGGTTGAAAATTTCTCAGTAAGACAAACTTTCCTTGAGCTGTTAACAGGGTTGGACCTTATGATATGGACAGAAGTAACAAAATCAGAAATATTCTAGGTACAATTTTGAAATGATGAGGGTAGGGGCTGGAACAAGGGTTGACTAGGAGAAGAAAATTTGAAGAGAAGGGTAGTGTTCTTTACCAACCAATAATTGATTTTCTTAATAACAATAGCTGGCCGAATTCTGTCTTGTTCTGCTGCTCACTTTTTTATCATCATAACATCTCTTTGTATTATTTCTCATTGAAAGTCAAGTGGAATCTTAGTCTAATTATGAAACCTTTCTAGAATCAAAAAGAATCACAAATAAAATAGATTCATCATTTTTATACCTTGTTTAGAATCATGTTTGAAATAAATATTCGATTACACGGTGGTGGTGAAGCAATGGTTGGATGGGGTTGGACAAGACATTCGTTCGTTATCAATTTACTAAAATAGTTAGGGGTACTTTAGTACTTCCAGTTATAGATGGTCATAGGAGAAAGAATCTAGACATGGGACCCATATAGCTTGTCCAGAAGCAATTACTAGTTCATTTAAATTCTCTGTTATGTTGTTTGATGCTTAAACAGTGAATCCCAAGTCAAACATTAAATTTATTTCAGCTGACAACACCAATATAGAGGATAAAAAGAACCTCCTGAACAGCAGGTTTTAGATTCTACAACTTAAGGCTATTTCCAATTTTGCCATCACATTTATGACATAAATGCAGGTATTAAAGCAGCTGATACTTTGTTTAAAATGCACCATCTTTCCCATAAGTCTGGTCCAATAACCTAATATAGGAACTTGTCTTCCTATCAGGAAAATTATTGTTCTTACAATAGAATCTGCTGTCAACTCTTTCCTCCTCACTACCTCTAGGTTAAAGAACACCTAGTAAAAAACCCTACTTCTGGGTTGGAACTTAAGGACTTCAACTTCCTTAAAATTTCAACATTCTTCTGTAAAAGAAGGCCAAACTAGAAAGCTCCAACTAAAAAGATTGAAGGAGACACCATGAAGTTGAGAACTTTGGCATTTAATATGCCACTTTGAAATTGTATAGGACCCACGAATTCTACCTCAGATAAAAAATGCACACGTAATAGTAATGTCAATGGCAGCTACTATATTTGCCATCAGTAACCTCATATATGATCATGTGTATATATATAACTCTTGATATCCCTTCACAAAATAGACTCTTCAGAGTGTTCAACATGGCACAACATTATAGTTATCTATGTGCCTTAAAATATTTCTCCACAAAGTTGACGAACATCAGTGCTTGAATACCTGTTGCATAATGTACTCTGTCTGCTGTTTGGCATAATACCGCTCTGACGGATGAATCTTTCCAATAATGGGTAGCAATTCTATGTCAGACAAATATCTGCAACATAAATAATATTTAGGTTAGCATCCTATGCATAAAAGCATTTACCCCAATAAAGTTACAGAAAGATCTTGGGTTGATTACCCATCCCCATCTTTGTCAAGCTGGGCGAACAACTTCTTAGCCGGGGCCTCAGCTAAATCATCAGACTCATGCGAAGAACTGTTACCCTCTTCATCATAGTTTCTGACCAAGTCAAAGAGCCCATGGAAAAACTCTTTGAAGTTAACCTTACCATCTCTATCGCTATCTCTTTCCCTGAAAAGACAGTGAAAGAACATACAAAACACTTCTTCAGATCACGATCAGCACCGGCAGGTAATAGCAAAATAATATGGTTGTGTTGATGATAACAGAAATCGCAATATCGGTGATTAAATATTAGGAATTTCAATTAGCTAACCATTAGAAGAAATTGAAACATTTCTTAATTATACAATAGCAAAATATTGATAATATTAATCAGAGGAAAAAGTTATTCACGCGAATTGACTAATAGCAGTATGCAAAAGAATAAAAAGCTCATAAAATGATGATATCAACATAAAGGTCATACATGAATGATACTGATACCTAGAGATATAGATACAGGAATTTCTTGAAATTCTATCTCCGTTGGTGCAATTTTATTGCTCTCACTTTTAACATCCCCAAGAAAAAGAGAAACTGACATTGCACTATTATATGAGTATAAATAGATGCTTTGGATCAAAGTCATGCAAGTCCCACCAGTCTCATTGCACTTCATCAGATGTGCAGCAATCAAGCAACACTACCCATGTTCAATAGAACATAGTTCTGTTATTATGAACTCTATCCATTTCTCTTACATGCACAGACATACTCACAGCCACACCCAAAAAAAAATCTGGCCGGTCTTAAACTTAACAGTAACTTAAGGGGTCCTCTGACTAGTCCCAATTATCGTCCTCTGAATTCTATCAAGTACTCACTCAAGCACAAGCATGTTGATACAAAAACTTATTGCAATCATTTGCTGTGAATCAAGTGAGTGACACCCATAAATAAGAGATCACCCACTTATAAGCAAAACTTGTTCAAAGGTCAGCTAAAGGACACATGATCCCAGAAATAGAGAAATAGAAAAAGCTTAACTTAAAAGCAGGGTTTCAATTTGATAAAAATCTTATCGTTCAGATATCCAGATAAGAATCGAAATTGGAACATGAATAAATGCCTCTTAAGTACTTTCACCTTGTTTGTTCCTCAAAAAGCAACCCAGAAGCAGCTTTCCTGCACCACCGATAAATCTGAAATTTAGTTCTTGCAAAATTTCCTGATCTGGAAGCAATCTTCTGATATTAGACTTGCGACATCTCTAACAATAACTTGCACCAAAATTTACCAGAAACACCTGCCTCTCAAAGTTCACCTTAGACCAAGAAACATAATCCTTCAAAAGAAGCACATCCTTAACAAATTGCTATCCAGTATGACCCTGTCACTCCTTAAATATGATATATATTGATTAATTCCACAATGCAGACCTAAGCTCGCTGGACATTTTTGATTAAATCAGACATCATGACCTAATCAACTTTGCAATAGGCCAGATCTTTTGCAATATTACTTTGGCTTTTTCGCCACAGCTACTTATCATTTTTTGTTAATGCGCTACTAGCCTACCATGGACTTGTTTGCAACAGCTACAGTGCTTTTCCACCTCATGCCTAAGCAGTTGGAAAGTGTTCTCCTAACCCGCCTTTCCTCTTGCCTAACTTTTGAAAAATTAATCAGAAGCTCAAAGCACCTAGGGGTGCTTTTTGCTGCTTCTCCCATTCTTTTAAATATTTTGAAAATATTTAAGACATTTTTTACCCCTAAATTTCATCAAAACCCCCAATTTACCCATCAAACAAAACCCTAATTCATCTACAGACCCATTTCCTCTTCCTCCAAGCCCCACCACAATCTACACCTTCTCATCTGCCTTCAACTCCACCTCCAACAAAGAATCTCAATGCTCACCTCCAGCTCCTTCAACGATCTTTACTCAACAAAAGCTCGAGACTTCTCAGGTTTCACTCCTGAAAAGGTTCACATATGCTCTGAATAGAAATTGAAACCTATTTTTGACCATATAGAAAACCTGTCTCATGCAATGTAAATTCCAGAAGTGTCTCTCAATAATGATGGGAGAATAATTCTCATATCCAGGGAGTCAGGGACAATGCCAAAGCAATGAATGGACATGTGAGTATGACATTTTTCTCTTCCTGGGGAGGAAGGTTGGATGGTATGAAGGATTTCATCATAGAGTTCCATCATGATCACAACATTGTAAAGTTGGAATAACAAATAAATACCCCAATAACCTTTGATGCCTGGAAATAGTAAAACAGCAAAGTTTTTCAACTTTTAGGAACAAAATCCCCCATTCAACATCTTGGGGCAAAAAGCATCACCTCTGGGATATTAAGCACGGTTATTTGAAACCAAATGGAGGAGAAACAAGAAATCAGAACAATGGCGATTGCAAAGTATTTGATACCTTTGAAGAATGAAAAAAGCACAGAGGAAATATCCCTAAAAAGACCATAGAAAAAAGATACAGAAAGAAAGAACTCCCAGGGAGCTAATAATTACAATTAACATTGAGCAACTAAATAAAACAAAAGTTACAGCACCTTATTTCTTCCTTGCACAACCACATAAGCAATGTTGGGTTGTTGGTGTCTGCCGGATGCATAAAACTGTAATCGAAAAGGAAAAACAGATCGAGTAATTAAGACAGAATACAAACAAGAAAGGCAGAAAAAGGAGATGTATCTCCTTCTTGAAGTTGAACTTCCTAGCTGATCAGAAACTTACTCATTAAACTCTGTGATATTCAAGAGGCCATCTCCATCAGCATCAGATGCATTAAAATGCTCCTCCTTCCACCAGCCCATGTCATATCCAAATGAGGTATTATCTGTAGAAAAAATAATCACGAACAATATATTATAGCACACAGCCACCCTAGTGTTTCCTAATTGAGGAGACACTTCTCTTTGTCAAGGCCTAATTTTACTAAAAAGCTACATGCTGCCAGAGAAACTTTAACTAGCTTATTTATTATTTCTTAACAGTTTAGAACTTGCAACAATCAAACATCTTTTGCCCTGATTCCAATCACCACAAGTTGGCACGATAAGCACAGAAATAAACCCCCAAACACATTAGGCAAATGACCTGACTTGTAATGCATATTAAAATATTTTAGAAACTTTCTTTTCTATCTATAAAACTCTTACCTTTGATATCCACTTCACAATTTTTTTGAAGAATGAATAAGATCCAAACACCAAGAATTACCATATAGAACGCAGCAAAAGAAAGGGATTTGATTCGGCTTTATGTATTCGAAATCCTTAATTGCGGTCATGGCTTTGAAACAACAAATATTCCAGCAAAATGAAATAATGGTTTCCAAATATTTAAGAAATCCAGGACTTTAAAAACATTGCATTGCTTTCAGAGAATTGGAAAGCCAACATAGGGATGCCAAATCCATAAGAAATCCTTCAGCTCAAAAGCAAAATACAGAAAATTCACCTGAATTCTTGACCCAGCTGGGGGGCTCATACTCGGCAAAAGACACAAACCCATCTTTATTTCTGTCATGAACTTCCATTTCCCTCTGAGTACGGTGCAACACCTCCCTCTGGCTCTGCTTCAAGTTCCAATGAGTCAACTCGCTCTCACTCAAAAACCCATCAACAGGGTCAACATCAATGTTGGGGAACAGAAGCAACAGCCTGTTAGTCACATTGAACTTCTCCTCATCGTTCAAATAATCCTCGGCGTTCACGAAATCCTCCCACTCGGGCTCGGAAGACTCGTGCCCAGGAGCCGACATCGACTGAGTCGACTCGGGGTGGGACTCGGGGTGGTGGGTCTCAAAGTAGTGGCGTTCCCATTCCTTGTCCTCGCGCTTGCGCTCGATGTCGGCAACTAGTGGGTCGAAGGTGGCGGCAGCATGGTCCTGCTGATAGTGGGGGTCGACGGGGGGCGTGAAGGTAAAGTTTGAGCGGATTTTGAGGCGGCGGTGGCGGTGGCGATGGCCGTAGGACTTGTTATTGTTGGAGGAGCGGGAGATAAGGAGCAGCAGGACTACAGCTACCGTAACGTAGATGATCACTGAAACTTTGCCCATCTCAACAAATCGAAGGAACAGGCTTTAGAAGCACGTGTATCCCACCGATCTATGTGAGGCTGTATCTCTCTCTATATATACATACGCACATATATATACAACTATATATGTATATTATAGAGAGAGACAGAGGGAGAAGCGGCGGGGTTGATCTGATCTAGTCGGAATATTAAAAAAGAAATCGCAGTAAAAGAAAAAGAAGATGAAGACTTGTGGGAAAGAAGACTCCTAGTTAAATATATGAATTATTTGTTCTGAAGATTAAAAAAAAAATAGTATATGAGATAAAAGCATTATTCTGTGAATTTTATTCTTTTCATGTCATGCGGTAAGGTAGTATTGGGAATGAGGCATTACTAATTGAGAGAGTGTCTGTATGTAATAATCTATTTCTCAGATATACACACACAAGTTAGAAAGTTGTTATGTTGGAGCCGCTGTCTCACATTTTATAAGTAAAATTTATGTGATTGAACAGTTTACCCTCAATAATGTTTCTATATAATAATATATTAGTTGTTATTTACCTTTCTATTTAAATTTTATAACATATCAAGTGTAATTCTAAATTAAATAGTTAATTTATTTAATATTCATTTTATTGTTTGAAGTCTGCCAATCATTTAAATCGCAATCTAATAAGATAGAGATCAAATAAATTGTATCACATCAAATTATAATTCATTTCTATCAAATGATCGATTGATTCGGAAGCATTATCCTCACAAATACAAGTATAAAATTTAGAGTTTAAACATGAACTAATTATTAATGTGTGTGCTTATATGTAAAAAAATGATTTATGCCAAGGATATCAAACATTATATATACACTAAAAATTAATAACGAAAATGTTAGAGTAGAGTTTGGTCTTCTTATCTCGTGTAAAGTATTGTAAAGGGCAAAAAGAATTGCAAATTTTGAAGAAGATTTCCCAAGTTTCCAAGCAATGTTTAGCGTTATTTTGGGATGTTTTGTGAATCTATTTTGAAAGTTGACGCCAAACAACTCTTCCAAAAAATTTTAAATTTCACAATTTGAAAAAAGAAAGTATACACAAATCATGTTCACGTATTTGGATTTTCAAAAATTTAAATATTTAAACAAATTAAGTATTTCAACATATCTTACGTACCACAATTAAGTATACGAATTAAGCATTTCAACAACAAATTTCAAAAATTTTAAGTTAGTCTCCAGATCTTTTCAATCAATTGCATTTAGGGGGGGAGGGGGGAGCAATCATCAATTAGGGGTCCTATAAGTGAACAATTCATAGTTTCATCCCTAAGAGGTGGAATGATTGATAAACAGTTGCCTTCAATAATCACTTGATTCCAAGAGTTGTGTAAATATAGCTCACAGGAAAATTTAGTAGTTGTAGCCTCTGTTGCCTCTGGATCAATAAGAATTTGAAAGCAAACAAGAATCCCAAGAAGCACAGTGACCAAAATGATCCCGAGCAACCAAACCAACACGAATAGCTCTAGCACCCTTAAAGGCAGCCGCATCAAAATTTATTTTAATGAAATCCCTGCCCGGAACCGTCCAACCAGAATGATTAGAAGGGAAAATCTCCAGTCTCTGTGAAAACCTTAATTGCCGAAAGCTATCCATGAAACTCCTAGCAGAATGTATGGTCTCAAGAGGAGTCCAGTTCCGCTCATTAAATTTGACTTGATTGCGATGAAACTAAATCATCCAATAGCAAATCCACATGTGTCAAAATACACAATATTTTGATAAACCAATCAAGAATATTATTGACAAATTGTTGAAGTAATGAAAAAGGCAAATCCGACAAAAGCCTAAACCTGTATTGTGTAGTGATAGAAAAATAAACAATGAAGGCCATCCTTCTCCTTATCCCCACAAATCTCACATTGCAAATTAACAGTGAGATGATGATGAAATAAAGTTGAGTTTGTAGGCAGCAAATCCAAAACTGCACGCCAAACAAAGTGCTTCACATTTGGATGGACATTGCAATGCCATATAAACCAAAAATCAAATAAGTTTGCCACACTACGAGAACTGTGGTCATCCTGCAAATGTGACTTGAGAGATGTCACAAGATGGTAGGTTGATTTAACTATAAAGATTTGTTGTTTAGAGTAGTGCCAAACTAACTCATCGTTGTTAGTATAGCTGCCTAATGGGATGGCAAAGATTGCTTCACAATCTAGCTGTAGAATAGCGTCCATTATCAAGTCATAATGCCAAGTTCTAGTTGCAGTGTTAATTAAGTCAGAATGAAGGCATCACGTTGGAGATTCCTAGGAGAAGAATACGCTTGGAATGATGGTGAGCAAAGCAGCCATATATCATGCTAAATGCAAATTTTATGTCCATTCACCATGCACCCTCACACTCTCTAAGGTACGCAAAAACAACCTTTCTATATTTGCCTACCGTAGACTAGAGGCCTAAATATTTATCATGCTTGGAGACAATGATCATTCTGAGAAGTTGCTGAATGTGGGCCTTGCAATTCTGTCCAGTGTTGCTACTGAATACCACCGAAGACTTTTGAAAATTAATCTGTTGAGCGAAAGCTTCTTCATACAAAGAGAGAATCTCCCTAAAATCCTTGGAGCGTTTTGGCAAATGGACAGTCCAGTAAGCTTCTGTTTTTTTTTCTTTTTGCCTAATAAAAGAACTCAAAGCTTCCATACAAAACTAAAAGAGGTAAGGAGAAAGCGGATCACCTTGGCGCAATCCTCTTTGAGGATGAAACAAACTAAATTCGGTACCATTAAGAATAACCGAGTAAAAGACAATGGTGGCACATTTCATCATCAGCTCAACAAAGGCAATAGCAAAATCAAGTTTTTCGAAAACTTTGTGCCAGAAAAGCCATTAAGTATTATCATTGGCTTTGCACATATCAAGCTTAATTGCTATCTTGCCTACTCATTCTCGTCTGGACCTCTTAATATAATTATTAACCTCAACTGCAACTAAGACCAAAAAAAAAAAAGCAACTAAGACATTGTCTGTTATAAGGCTCGAAGGAACAAGTGCCGATTGAGTTTGAGAAATATGACCATCCATAAATGGTTTCAATCGGTTAATAATCATCTTGGATGCAATTTTATAGGCCACTTTGCAAAGACTAATAGGGCGGGATTGCTGCATGTATTCAGGCTTATGAACTTTCGGAATCATCACAATACGAGTATAATTGTGGTGAGAAATGCTCCTGCCCTCATTCAAGAAACCCACTATGAAGGAAACCACATCACTTTCAACTGCATTATTGAGTTCCACGAATGTCCAAATTTGGTTAAAGCTAACTACACATTCAAATTATTATAAATCACCAAACATGACTTAAGCCCAATACAATTTCAAGTTTCATAAAATTTACATGAAATGGTCTATAAACTTTCAAGTCCACCCGTTACAAACATCTTATGAACTTAAATTTCTCAAAATTCAATAATTTTTTTTCTTAATAAAGAGAAATGAATCAAAAGATATCTTTTTTTTTCCGCATGCCATTTTTATTCTTCGACATTTTTCTTCTACTTCCTTAAACAAAATAAAGTAAAAATGCATTCTCAATTTGTATTCGATAATTTTTTTTTATATATATTTTTATTATTTTTATTTTTATTTTCTTTACATAAAATTTATGTGAAAAATTATTGTTTAATCTATTGTGATAATTGGACAAAAATGGCGCATATCTAAATCTGTAGGCTGTCATCTTTAATTGAAAGAATACCGTGGACTAAGAAGCTGTAATATATTCAAAAGCAAGTCAATCAAATACCATCATTCAACTTTTGATTGGTTTTGATTGATGTAACAGCTTTGAAATTCGGAGTTTTAAGAAAATAAGAATTTAGAATTTAAAATATTAATTGGTTAGATTTTGAGGCTCAATAAATAAAGATAAAGGACTTAATTGTAAGAATTTTAAAATTAATGGGGTCAATTTGTAATTTTTGAAAACCTAATTGAACTAGAATTGACAACTTTGGGGTTTGCATGTAAGATATTTTGGGTCAAAGGGTTAAATGCTAGGCATTAACTAAGATTTGTCACCAAAAAGAGAAACTTTGAAGTGTTGGGGGACCTAACTGAAATCTGACCTAAGTTTGGGTAAAAACTGAAATTTCTAGAAAAATTGCATTTAAAAAAATTGGTCTACGTTTTTCATTTTTTTTTCTTCTCCAATTTCTCTTCATGCACAGGATTCCCTCATCCACATCGGCAACTCACTCCGGCCACTAAAACCCCTCAAATTATATACCAAACTGCTCCTCTCTTAACAAGAAACACAACCATACCATTTTCACCTAAAACCACCTAATGAAACGGGCAAAAAATGCATTGAAAATCACTGTCGTAGTGGATCTTGGTGGCACAGTGTCTCCGATGGCGAAAGTTGAAATCTAGGTGGTGCGTTTTGAAGCCCTCAGCTCAAGGAACATTTTGGTATACTGGGCTCTCATTTGGAGCAATGGAAACAGAGGAATTGGAGGAAAATCAACATGGTAGAGGTGGTGGCACTGTGGTGTTTTCCAGTTAATTGACGTTCAATTTAGCTGAGAATTGTAAAATTGACTTGGGGTTTGCTAAGTTGAGCTGAAAGGAGATATTTTGGTGGTGGTTTAGGCTAATTCCGGTGACTGTGCATAGCGGTGCTCCAGCGGCTCTGAGACAGTTTTCTCCAGCTCATCATGGCGATCATAACGGTGGTCTTGGTTCGTGATTTCGAGGCCTCGATAAGCAAATTTGGGTAATAGGGGGTTTAAGGATTAAGCTTTTTATACCATTTTATATAGTTTAAACATTTTTGGATCTTGTATTTTGGCAAGAGAATAATGAAATGATGTATGATTTGGAATTGCATGTGACATGCATAGGCTAATATATGAGCTAGTGAACCCGAATTCGAATTAAAATGATAACCTTGGGATTTATTAAGCCAATTGAAGGATTTGAAACCCTAACTTGTGGATTTGGAACCGAGTGATAGTAATTGGACCATTACTATCATTTTGGGATGATATTACAAGAATGATTATGTAATTAAGAACTACTTTATGCTTAGTTATTAGACTTGATATCAACTGAGACTATTTTGGAAATAATCGACGTTATTAGCTATTTTGGGCCGATAGTACAATTTAAGCTTAAAACTATCAAGTTAATTGGCCAATTAGTAATTTTGGACTATTAATGGTTTATTTGAGATTGTTAAGGATTATTAAAGTTGAATGAAGATTTTATTGTAAGCTTATTCTTTTGAATTAGTTGACATGGAATATGAACCTGTGGACTAGTAGACAGCAGATTGTGATTACTTTCTCTGAGACCATGGAGGTGAGGGTCCGCTAATCTGACATCTTTTTTTCACTAATTGTTATTCGTGATAAGCCTCTGTGTGGGTTTTCTATTCTGTATTGTACTTTGATTGTTTGGAATTTGAAATGTGTTTGAAATTCTGATATGTTATCTGTTATCTAGTTTGGACACCCCTGTGAGGGTCTACCAATCGGTACTTATTTTGTTTAAGCTTAATTGATATTTGTTGTACCTATATGAGGGTTTATATTATGTGTTGATTGTACCATTTTTCTTAAAATTTGTATATTTCTTGAAATCTCAGTAATTATCTAGTATCCGTGTTGTTGTGAACCCCTGTGAAGTTATGCTCATTTGTGTCTTGTTATATAGTGATGATGGCTTAATTGTACTTGTTGATCGTTATTAACCATTAAATGTTCTATATATCACTCATTTGGCCTTATTAGCAATTTGCTATATGAAAATAAGTTTCCAACTGTGATCCCAGCTATTATGCTGGGGACGTATTAATAAGCTATTGTGTTCGGGACGTGCTGTTAAGTTGATCCTAGGTATTATGCCTAGCGTATGCTAATAGATAGACCATTTGACTAACTGCCTGTCGAATAGACTGACTGTGTGCTCGATTGATAGAGTGATAGATAGACCAATTGATTAACTGGGACAAAGATAGATTCCTATATGCTCAACTTGTTATTACTTGTATTCTGATATATACCTGCTACTCGTGACATTTCGACCCGTTGAGTTGATTCTTCCTCGATAGGTCCCTATTATTTATGATTACTATTATTCCTCACTAAGTCCTTTGGACTTACCCTTCCATTTTATCTTAATTTTCTCAGACAGGACTAAGTGACGAGCTTAGACTCCAAGCTGAATCAGTAAATAAAATTTTGATTTCTTTCAAGCAAGTAAAGATGGTGAACGAGGTCCTCATGCTTGAATATATTTCAAAATGTACTAGACTTCTGGCTGTATATATAAGCTTCCATGAATGCTAAGTTAGTTTTGGGATGTTGGGATAGGTCATGGATGATCATGAAGGCTTGAACTTGTATATATTTTGCTAATGTTATGTATTTGGATATTTTGCCCAAAGTGCGCTAAAATAAAATATTGTGCATTTCTTGAAAGATTTGAAGAGAATTTTTGATGGGTCTATTGCCTACTATAGGAAAAATATTAAGATTGAGTTGATAGTGCATCAACTTAGGTGTCATTCTGAGTGGGGGTGCTACAATTACATTTTGGGCCATATGGTAGAACCAGAAGAAAAGTATGACGGAATCTTCCATCTTAATTGATTCGAGCCTAGCTTCTTCTTGTGATTGGCTTTGATAATAGTTTACTAACATGAAAAATTATTCAATTATTTTTAATATTCTATTTTATCATAATATGTCTATTTAGACTATTTACTTATTTAAGTTTTATGATTCATTCACTATATTATTTTTTCATAACTTGGATATTTGATCCTTTTTGTTTTACATGTCTACATAGCTTAATTACCATTGTATTTTTTGTGATATTATAAGTTTTTATTAGATCATTAAATTTTCATAACGGTCAAATTCTTTTTATGTATTTAAAGGGATACTTTTTTTGTTTGGAACATTGAATTTTGAGATACATTATCTTATATCCGTACAAGATGTTTTGGCAATGTGGATGGGGAAAAGTTCATAGTCTTCTTATAATCATGCACGTGAGATGAAACGTTGTTGTGAACTAATATTATTTTATCTTAAAGTCATGATCAACAATTAAAATATATATGTAGGAAGGCAACCATGACTTTAGGTTGGCAACAAGTATTGTAATTTTTCATTGATCCAACATCGATTTTTTCAAATTTTTTGTGATTTGATTTATTATTTTATATGCTATAATGTTTGGAATTATGATTGTGATCAGTATTTTATTGTGTTCTTATTATTCTTACTCATTTTTTCACGTATGCACTTGAGGAGCTTCTTAAACAATATGAATATGCTTCATCAGATGAATATCTATTTCCATGCAAAGGACATTTCTAAAAGACCATGAATCTTCCGTGTGCACACAAAATGAGATGGATGATGGATGGAATGTTAGCACCAGAAGATATCCATCCTCAATGGAGGATAGATATAAAATCATTTACAAGTGCAAATGAAGATTTAGATAGGCCAAATGATCAGATTGATAGTCTTCTAAAGGAATTCGGTGATAAATATAAGATGTTGCCTCTCATTGAAAAGGAAAAAGCCCAAAGGTAAATTGCAAAGTTTGTTGATTATGGAACCTAAAATTCTACCTCATAAGGGGCTCCCTTCGAACTGAAAGAAAAGTGAAGCTAATATCTCTACAAAACATCTTTGTTCGGCTTTTGGACTTGTAGAGAAGACTAGAAAATGTAGCTAGCTTGTGCCATCGCGATGGACATAATAGTCGCATTTGTGAACAAAAAGATGAATAACTTGTAGAGGTCTCATTTTCTGGTAAGCAATAAAAAGGTTATTTAGTTTTTTATGTATGTTTATTAAATTAATTAATGAGACTCTTTTTTGGGTAAAGGTGATATTTAACCCATAGGCATGATAAGAAGATTGATACTCAAGTTAAATGATTGGCGAACCATGATTTTATACAGGTGATTCTATAGAGTATCTTCCTCCTCCTCCTCCTCCTCTTCTTCTTCTTATTATTATTGTTATTGTTATTATGTTCATTTATATTCTGCATTTCTTCTTATGATGTAGGCAATTGGAGAAGGGAACTAATATGAGCTTTTGCTTTTAGGATTTTATTTTTAGATTGAATTTGTTTAAATATGGTGTTTTTGAAGTATTGTCACATGATACTAAGCTTATTTTCTCTATTGCTCATTGGTAATTAAAGTTCGTCTATATTAATTTCGCATTCTCTATTTTGGACTTGTAAAAATACTTTCTCTTTTTATTTATATTTTTAATAGTTTCAAAAATGCACTCATGTGATAATGATTTGAACTTAGATAGGTATATGGGGATTTCATTGATTGAGATGTATGTAAGACATGGTGAATTATGTGATGTACAAAGGCTATTTGATAAAATGCCAGTGAGAGGTGTGCCAAAAATTTAATTAAATGAAGTTGTGTTGAGGTCAATTAACCTACTGTATTTGCAGTAAAAAAATGTAATAATCTCTCATTTGTTGAATATGAGCTTGTGAATGCTATGGACAAACGATGAAGATCTTTTGGCATTTGACTTATCAATATTGATATATGAAAAGCAGGACTTTGGTGAAAAAAAAAAATCTTTAAATTCTAATTAAGTATGAAAAATGTAGGTGTCCACAGTAAGTACTTGGCTTCTTGAAATGTTGTTTTGTTTTATTTCTCTTTATGGAAGACAACAACTTAACTTTGTTTCTTATCTGATAGTACTCTAAGGATGCAAATTTCATGTGGTAGATCCTGTTAGACTACTGCTCATATGCTGTAAGACTTTGATTGTTGAAAATAGCTTTTACATTTTTGTTTTCATATAGATTTTGATGATTTAATGTTGAATGTTGCCCTAAAAGAAAGTTCTTCTTGTATGTATATTTGTGCATATTTGTTAAAATTGTTTTTAAAAAAAATGGATGTGAGTGTGTAATTCTAATTTAAATTTTGTTTTTCCGTTGAAATTCAAATTAATTCAAAAAAATAACTTTAATAGTTGTTAAACACTGTAAATTCAAAAGAGTTGAAGACGTTCTAAACAACAAAGAATCAAAGACAATTCGTTTTCTTTTATGAGAAATTTGAAAAAATTGAAGAGGGTTAAACACGTGGTATTAAGGTGTTGGAGTGCAAAAGGGGTAGTTTTGTCCAAGAAAAATTAGAGAATATAACATAAAATAAATTGGGGTAATTAAGTCATTTGCATTTAAAGAAAATAAAAGATGAAGTGCTAGAGGTAAACCTTGGAACGCAGAAATCAACACATTTTATCTAAGTACAAACTCATTCTCAATTTATTTTTACTAAATATTTTTTTTAAATATGAAAATATTAAAATGAAAAAGAAAAAAAAACCAAACGGGCCATTAGGGATCACCAAAAGTTAATTTCATTCCACTTTTTTATAAGTTTATAATTACTATTAAGTAAATGTGTTGCATATGAAAACTATTATTTGAAAATGAAAATAAGTTCCCTCGCAAAATTTATGTCACTATTTTAATTTGAATTTTATATGCTATATATTATTTATATAATTAAACTTCTTTGTTTAAATAAGAAATGGAAGTTGTGTTTATGACAAAAATGATTTAATTTAATTTTTTGAAATTAAAATAAAAATAATAGAATATCTTATGTCATTTATGGGAATTATGGAGTATTAAATTTATGGATTATATTTAAAAGGATTTCAAATTTCAATACTTTGTTTAAACGTTGCAATTAAAAAAAAAGAATAATATTTTTTTGACATTAAATGGATGTTGGATGACTTTCAAAGCAATTGATGGGATTGAATATAAAGTACTAATATAATTCAACCACACTATCAAATTAAATTGAAAACGTTTCTTTAGCATAAATTTTAACACTTTTTCTTGAATTACCATGTTCACGTAGTATTTTAAATATATGAATATATATCACATATAATTATTTGACATTTTTAAATTACAAATCCAATCATTCTTTTCCATTGATTTAAAAATGAAAATATACCAAAAATACTTAGCTAGTTTGGTTGTGTTTTCATTTTCAACATTTTTAAAATTTAAAAAATTAGTTAGAGTAAATAAGTTGAAAATAGATACGTATTTGGGTATTATGTTGGGAGAAATAATGATTACATAGGGTTTAGTAGTTTGTAAATGGAGAAAAATAGTAATAATAAAAAAGAAAAATAAGATATATAAGTTATTAAAAAACGTATTTTGAAATAAAAATAGATTAAAATATTAGTAAAAATGAGAATAAATTGTTAACAATTTATTTTTAAATAGTGCAAAGGGATGAAAATAAACTTGAAAATATAAACAAACTAGCTATAAAATACATCATTATTTATAGAGTTTAAGACCATAGCTAAGCCTATTCCCCCTTTTAAAGATTGAATGGAAAAGAGTTGCTCAAGGACGAAGGCCAATTCGATAGGCCCAATACACACACACACACACTTGTGTAGGAACACCACACAAAGCACTGTGTCATGCCCGTTGACATAATTAAAAATATTTATTTTATATATATATATATATATATTTTTATTTAATTGGTTACTAAATTTTAGTTGTAAACAAACATTAAAAATAGTTTTACACCTAAAGGAAGAGATCAATATTAGTTTTAAAATTAGATGATGAGAAGCTAACAAGGATTCTTTGTTGTTGTAAAGATAAAACATGGTTGGAAATCTGTGGCAGCAATTTCGGAGTCAAACGCATGCCTACATTCGTCTATCAATCTAATTTATAATTTTATGTCAAGACTGAGATGTCAACCATGCATGAGTTTTTGAAAGAGATTCTGCAGCACAGGGGCAGCAGGCAGTTTCCCTTCACCACAAACATGCCCGAAGTGCGCAACCATATTCCCGTTAACGCTCTACACTCTCACAATTTATGATAATAAACTAAAAGTCGAAAAACCAATAGCAGTGGATAAGCATTCATCACATGAACTGTCAAATACAAAAGACACCATACGTATCGTGAACGATCATCACCTCCCCTCTCCCTAGGAAAAAAATAAATTAGATTAAGATACACTCCACACACACACAATGCAGCCAATATCCTTTTCAGACCTTTCTCTACCAAGTCACACTAAATTCTGAAACCTATTATGTGCCATTAGGTTCTCAATTCCATCAAAAAAGCCACCACCAACGACTTACTTCTTATCAACACATGAGAAAAAGAAATATATACATCTTGAAATTTTGTCACAGCTTTCCAAAATTCTTTCATATACTAACAAATTTGGTCGATAATATATTCTGTAGTCCCAAAATCCCGGCTTCTTTTGGGTGCCAATAGTATATATATATATATATATATATATATATATACTTATGTATAACACCAAAAGTAGCCGACCACCCACACTCTTTCCCTGAGATCCAACGGTTGCCAAATTCAGGTCTAGTTGTACTACGAACTTCGTACTAAGCTGAAGAACCCAAAACACAAAAAATCAACAAATTCAGAGTTACCAACGTTCTCCTCTTCATGTTTCGTAGTAGCTTCTGCTCTCTGTTGTCATATAAGGGCCAAACGTTCTGTAACTTGAGAAGATAACAATACATCAAGGTGTATTACCATTTTGCCTCTTAATTGATATGATATTTAACATTTAAACTTGAACCAATAATTATTTGTGGGAATAATAGTAAAACTCAATCAATAATTAGTACAAAAGTAAGAAAGTGAAATTGATAAGTGCGCAACGAGTTCAAATTGTGCTGCATAATGCCAAAGGCCCCTAGAAAGAGAGGAAATAGAAATACATGATTGGAGACGAAAGGATAGGATGGCATTTCAAAATCAATATGTAATCTAATGATTCTGAAACTCAGACAGCTTTGTGCGCTCAGCTAATCTTTAAAGAGACCAACGAAACAGGAGTAAATTGATTAATAGAGGGCAAACCATTAAGAAAAGAATTCGTTTAGTTTCCTTAAGTTATGTTCCCATTCATATGAAGATGCGCCAAAAAACAAGGGAAGGCATTGAAAGTAAAAGAAAGAATAGTTTGCCATCATTTCTAACAAATCTAGTGCCAAAAAAAAAAAAGAGAGAGAATGAAAGAAAGCAATCACAAATCTTTCATGTCTCTAAAATGCTTAGTTGTTTTCTCTATCCGCAAACAAAGAGCAACACTCAATCAAAAACAAATATTAAATGAAAAAATAGCTTACTTCAGCAACCTACTCGACACCACGTGCTTTCAAGTTCTTTGGCTTTGCTAGCTTGGGATTTTCAATCTGAATAATACCGTGGGTGCCTTCCAATTTCTGTCAACAACATTGACAAAGATGAGGTAAAAATGTTTACTTGTCAAACCATTTCATTATAAGTCAAAACTTCTAGAGAAATGACAAGTGCTTTCTAAGAACCAAGAAGCCATAATTGTACTCACTTCAGGTTCATCACCAGATTCCTCTTCAAACTCCACTTCAGAATTCTCATTTTCTTCCACCTCAGCTGCTCTGTGATAGCACAAAAACAATTATAAGAAAAGGGAAAGCAAATGTCAATACTACAGTTATCATAAGTGCATTAAGTCAGGATCCAATTTCTGACTCATTGGCTGCCAAAAATCAGCTCAAACAATAGTAGTAAAATAGACAGAGGCCATTGTAAATAGGAATTTATTTTCTGAATTAAACTAAGGTACCCTACCAGTTCATAGTAAAACAATGGTTCACAAATGTTTATATATGCACTTCTAACTTCAAAATTGTTGGTTAATTATCAAGCTTCACTCGAATACACTATTATAATCACCATTCCTTTTTCCTTTTTTCTATGCATAATGTTTATTTCACCAATATATTTGACAATAAAGCTCAAAGAATCCGGAACAAACTTTAAAAAATAACATGACAGGTTTATAGGAGTAGAGTACTATACTACCATTATTGAGGAAAATTAACAAAATATAATACCTTTTCGAAGGTGCAAGCAATCCAAACGTAGGAAAATTTTAGCTATCCATTCCCCATATTTGATCTACATTTGTCATTATTTGGTAGATATGGAGACGAAATTATGAGAAAATATTTCAACACTTTAAAGATCAAAAATTTTCAATCCTTGGAAGAAGTAAAGCACCTGAATTTTGACAATTTTTTGTCGAATTAACAGAATTTCTTTTTGCTTCTTCCAACCACGATAAAATAGCAAGCTCATCTGAAGTTAGTAACTCTTCATTTCCCTCTTCAATAAACTGCTTCCTCTGAAAAGACTGCACTTGGAAGATTTGGTAAATGTGAGCTGTTGCATAGTAGCATTACCGACAACAGCAAGTGAATACCTGAGTGAGACTATATCTGATACATCATCTTCAATTGTTGGAGCTGCTAAGCATTCTGAAACAGTTTGTATCTGATACAAGCTTCCTTGTCTCCATCTGCTGCAGCATCCCCCTCTTGAGAGAGCTTCTCAGCATTAAGACCTTTGTTATCTTCATTAACAGTGCCCTCAACTACTTTGTAAAAGAAAAGGTAGTTAATCAGCATTCAATAGATCACTAATAATTAACTTTTTAGCACCATAGAACAACATGCCTAGAGATATTGCAAGGCAAACAAATCATCCATTCCAACCTGATATAAATTCAATTTAAGGAAAAGGATGGTCAAACCAAAAATAAAGATACACTTACATATTGCACATGCAGCAATACGGAGAGGTGCTCATTGATAAATACGTATCGTATATAAGGAAAGCTACAGCTAAGCAGCCAGACAAGATTATCCAGGGAAACGGCTCTGGGGTTATGAATTCCTCATCGTCTAAGTTGGTGCCGCCTCAGATTCCGGCTATCTTAACATGCCGCCATTGAAATCGAACAAATCAGATCAAGCAATTATTTAATAACAAAAATTTCAAACTGCACGCAAGTCCCTCTCCCTTCATTTTTTCCCTTCTTTTCTTCCTTTTTTTCTTCTCCTAGCTGCTCATTGGTCTCCCCAGAATCTAATTTTCCCCCAATTTCACCTTTCTTTCCCCTTCTATTTTTTCTCAAACTCATGTCCCTTCTGCCAACCCGCTCACAATTGGCTAAAGCAGAGATAACCTATTCAATTAAAAGCATAACATTGTATTCATCAAACTCTATAAGTTTTCAATGGGTGCAGATACACAACAAAGACATTTGAAAACTTATTTTCACTACTAAAACCCAAAATCTTTGAGCTCTATTAAGCCCAACGAAGATATGGAAGCATAAGCTAGAAAGAAAGCTACAATAATATTATCTTTCAAGGATGCACCTAGCTTTTGTACCTAACACTTCAGCAATCGTAGGCAAATCCACATAAAAAATTCTTACAAAATAAAAGATATAACGGGTATAAAAACTTTAGAACCAAAAGAACCTCAGTCTTTTGGTAATCTACAATAATAATATCTTCCCGGCATTCAACTAGCTATTGAACCATATAATTTCAGCAATAACAGACAAATCCACTATTCTCACAACACTAGAGATATAAAGGGCAAAAGACTTTAGAGCCAAAGACTCCATGAAACATCCAGTAATTTATAAACAGAATTTAATCAGATTCTTAACCTCAAGTTATTCATAGAGAAAGTATATGCAGAAGACAGAACATACACAGCATAACACGAAATAGCTCTCTTGAATTCCCCCCCAACTTTAAACAAGTTCCCAGCAGAAGAAAAACAAATTTGTTTACAAAATCATCAAGATTCAAACCCAACTCGAACACCAGAATACAGCGCACAGCCCCACAAACCAGAACTTACACAAAATCAAATACCATAATACTCATAAAAATGGGTAACTCCGCTACCCCAATCCAATTCGAATTCAAATGTCTAAATCCCCTAAAAATTGAAAGCCAAGAAAATCACAATACCTCACAGGTTGACTTAAAAGCGAAACCACCAGATTATCTTCTTCTTCCTCCTCGTTTGGCAACTTTGAATTTCCATCTTCCATCTTTTCCAGAGAGTTCCGATTGTTCTCTTCTTCTTCTTCTTCTTCCATGGCCGACTCCTACACACAATAAGTGTGTGGGTGCGCGCTTTTGTTACTGACAAAAAGTAAACCTTTTCTTTTCTTTTCATCAAGAAGAAAAGCAGACGATTTCACAAAATTCCAAAATAAGATGCAGTAAAGGAAGCTTCGCGTACGAGTAGATCAAGCGCCCAGCCTCCCGAAACGACGTCATTTGAATGACAACCATTATTTCAGTGCTATGCGCCATTAACATGAGATTAGAGCTCATTTCATTGTCAGCAACTAATCGACGAAACAAAGGGGCTGTGATTTTTCATTTAAATCACTCGTACTGAATACATATAGTTCTCCATCTATGTAAGCATTTTAACATAACTGTATTACTTAACTTTTAATTAATATATTTTTCATTTAACATTTTAATTATTAACTTTTATCTCGTTATCTTTTTCCTCCTAATGTGAACAATCATTAATCCTTTTTATTGGTAACTTGTTCTCTTATCATATACCTAAGATTCCAATGGATTTTACTTTTATATATATATATATATATATATTATTCTTCTATTTTCTATGTGAGTGTTTGATTGTAATTTTCATTTATAATTTTATTCTTTATTCATCCAGTTTGTTAATTATAACGATAGGGAGTGAAATAGTTTTGATGTTAAGAAATCACACCACATAATTATTATAATTTAAAATTTATTTATCTCATAAAATTACAATTAATATCTCAAATTTCAATTACAAACACCAAACAACAAATAAGTATAAACGAGTTATACATTAGCATCATTATGGTTCTTATATACATATTTCTTGAGTATTATGATATACTGCCTGTATTTAGATTAAATATAAAGACATAACACCTTCATTATTTCTTCATATTATAGTTGGCTTAATTAGATTAGTAAATATGAAGTACTATATCGACTTTTGATTTGTGCTTTGAATATGTTAGTAAGTTTAATTTTAGAAAGCTTGTGCGGTGATATTAATTTTATTTGTTACTAATTGTTATTTAAAAAATTCATTTCAAAATTTTCTACGTAGCTTATTATCCTTTACTTTTTTGACAACAATATTAGGTGAATTGAAAAATAATTGCTTTACCGAAATTAGTTGCATTGAAAATGCAAATAGATCCAACTATTTTGGTTTTCCGTTCCGTATACGCGAAAACGTAAGTCCAATAAGCCCTCATTAGCAATAGGGTTTCTTTCTAATTTGTCGTTGGTTTTTGGAATGCCATACTAACAATTTTGCAGAACATATATTTCATTTAAAATCAAAATAATAACACTAAATTTATATAAATAATTGCTAATAATTTCGTGCACGTGTGTCCTATTTGTGATAATTTATTAAGTATAAATTTATATTTTTCACAAATAAACTCAAAATTATTCCATTTAACATTCAATTGATCATATACAATCCTTTTTTGTTAATGCAATTCCACATTATTCTTGAACAATTAATGAATTTGTAACATGTGTAATATTTTTTATTTAGACTAACATGGGAAAGTATATCGAGCCAGTTGGACAAATAGAAGTCGATCAGGCTTTAGAATACATTGGGCTAGTTAACTAGTCTAGATTGTCAGCACTCTTTCAGTCAACCAAAGTATGGTCGAAAGGCCCTCGACCAAAAAAGCATCATGGTCCTAAGAAGCTTGCAGCCAAGGAAATGTCACAACCAGAAAAGTTGACCTCAGAAATAGAAAGATTTTCCTTACATCAAATCATTGTCGTATTAAATACAATTTAACCATCATTCTATCACAATAAACACATAGCCAGGCGGTGTGCCTCAGCATTAAAGGAACATATCTCTATCATACCACCAGCATATCTCCACATTACATGCGGAGATCTCCTCCATATCCCAAAAGAGAGGGAGGTGTGCAACTTGGAAGAGGGTTTTTAGACAAAGAAAGGCTTAAAAAGCCCTCATACAAAAATAAAACCCTCCCTGCATGATAAGGGTATTATTGATATTTTAACCTCTCATGAGAGACTATAATTACCCCATCACAACCACTCCAATATTTATGTTTGCCATATCTTTAGCCCTATTATGTCGCTCTAAATTCTGATCAATTATACTGATTTGAGCAATAAAGTGCTTTAGCCAAATGCTTTTAGCTAGTCTCATATGTATTGATTGATTGTAGAATTCTTCTAATCGACTATATTGGGCCAAAAAAGCCCAGTTCTCTGGCACTCAGATTCCAACCATCATTAGACACAATAATACAAAATATGCATAAAAATGCATAGTTGTGATTTACAAAAAAGATTAAAATTTATCATTCATATTAGAACCACTTGTTTATGCAGTATTCAGGTATTGATGAGTGCCTAGTTGGTCAAATAATTCAAATAGGAGCAATAAAATTATTTAATATTTCACATATATGAGTATTTATTAAGTTTTGTCTAAAACTACGACTACAATGAAACACTTAATCTAACATTATGCAAATGAATGATGTACGAACTTGTAGCAACATGTTTAAAATATATATGTAAAAGAATTATTTAAAAATAAAAATACAAATTTTTTTTAGTATTACCGATATTGTGCTTGAATTATGCAAAATTACTCATATATATCATTAAATTGTTTAATTTATCTTTATAAGATATATAAAATTAACTATTTAATAATAGCTCTTTTTTAATAATAATTAATGTTTTTATACCAATACCAACTTAGGAATAAAAAGGGGTAAAAAAGCCACTTCACCAAAGCCAGTTCAGTAACTAACCAGTACCAAAAATATACGTGCACATAAATGCCAACCCTTTTGGCGGAGCAATCAATCTCCTCAGACACCCAACTAAGCTGACCACTCTCCCTAGTTTTCATCGACACCCCTTACTTCAAATCCTCCCCACCCATTCCCACACTCATTATTCTCCCTATGGTCTGATCTCTCTCTCTCTCTCTCTTTCTGGGTAGAAGAAATCTAATTCCTGATCAAGATTGCATTTTTAAGACACATTTCTGAGGTATTTCTTCTGTTAGCAGATCTACAACTTTTGGTATTGTAAGAAACTATTAGCTGCTGCTGATTTATCACCGCATTGTTGTCTTTTTTCGTGCCTACGATGAGTTTTCTGTACTGGGTTCATGTTTTGTCCTTGGTTTGTTCTTTCAGGCGGATTTGTTGATCTTAAAATGGACACTGCCGCAATGACTTTTTGCAGTAAATCTATCTGCTCGGCTCCCGTAAGTAAATCTACTTGATTTGTCTGTCTTTGCACTTTTCTTTTGTCTAATAAAGTTCTGTATTTTTCGAAATATTTGCTTTATCATTTCCACTGCATATTTATCTGGGTTATAGATGTATAGACGAAGGAACGCATGTGCAGCGGGTTCAGTTTTCTGAAGGCCTTTCTGAAATCATTCAAAAATAAGCGGCTTTTCAGTATTTCTGATAATATATTGGGTCTTCTTCAAGTGTATAATTCTCTTAAACATCTTAATTGGTTTGACGTATGAGTGCCTAATTGGTCTATTTTATTGGAGATAATTCATCCCAAAAGTTTTAGGAACTTATGTCTATTGTGCTGTTTATATAGTATGCTTTAATACAATAAGGAGAACAGGTTTGTTGCGTCTATACAACCATGGGTTGATTGGTTGTTATATGACAAGCAAAACAGTTGGTAAATAACTGTATTGTGTGCAAATTCTGTTCCTAAGCCACCTGAAAATCTTCTCCATAGTAGGTGTTTGCAATAACCGAATTTGCCTGGATAAAGTCGAACCATGACTATGGGATGCGAGAGCAACCATGTCATTATGCCTCTGTGCTTTTTGTTTATGCATGTTGCCCGCAATTTCCTGTCTTTCCCTTTGTTTAGTATGTCCAAAATTATTTATCTTCTTTTGACCTCTCAAATTTCAGAGAATGTACATCATTTATGTTTATGACATTGCTACGAGGATGTTTTCTTCATGTCTTTTCTGAGCTGCAGCCTTATTTTTTTTGTTTTAGTAAGATGAATTTTACATAATCTTGGAT
>JACGDI010005232.1:1544975-1590303 GCA_014898725.1 Jacaranda copaia | reverse complement strand
TTACCATGTTAATGCAATTGTGGTGTTACTTTATTCTATGACATCAGTTCTCTATTTATCGAGTCTAACACCTGCAGTTTATGCTACTCCACAGGTTTTGGCTGACAAATATGGCAACGTTGTGCACTTTGGGGAGCGTGATTGTAGTATTCAGGTAGACGTAACAAATACAATAATTGAACTTTTGCCGCTAGCTTCCATTGTATAAAAGCATGTTTCTTGGTATAAGCCTCAGTGATGGATAGTAATTCATTGAAAATGCTTGTTTGCAGAGAAGAAACCAGAAGTTGCTAGAAGAAGCACCCTCTCCTGCATTAACACTAGAGCTGCGGAAAGCCATGGGTGATGCAGCAGTAGCAGCAGCAGCATCCATAGGTTACATAGGTGTCGGCACAGTCGAGTTCCTTTTGGATGAAAGAGGGTCGTTTTACTTCATGGAGATGAACACTAGAATCCAGGTGCAAAGGGCTCCAATAACCTACTAGAATAACTACTTTCGTGAGCATTCATCCCCCATGCATTTAAATAATTCTTCTTTAATTGGCTGTGTGATAGGTGGAGCATCCAGTTACAGAAATGATATCCTCGGTCGACCTAATTGAGGAACAGATTCGTGTGGCTAGGGGAGAGAAACTTCGTTGCACTCAGGTGCATTTATCATGGCCTTCATTTACTTGGAAACTAAGCCCAATCTGTAACTCATGAATGTTTTCTTGGCCATAGGAAGATATTGTGCTCCGTGGACATTCAATTGAATGCCGTATTAATGCAGAAGATGCTTTCAAAAATTTCAGACCTGGACCAGGTATGTTTGAATTGTCTGCAAGCTGACATGATTGTGGAATTTTTTTCCGCAAAGCTTTTCATTGAATCAACTCTTTCAAATGAACTTGTTTAAATTATACAAAATGGTGTGAGTTCCTAAATCAGGGGACTGTGAAATTATTAAATTATTCAATTCAACCACCAATTAATAAAACGATCTTTTGTGCAGGACACATCATCTTTTGCTGGTTGCATCTATATTCTAATTTCTCTTACTTGAACAGGAAGAGTAACTGCATACTTGCCGGCTGGAGGTCCATTTGTGCGAATGGATAGCCATGTTTATCCAGATTACGTGGTTCCACCTAGCTATGATTCGCTGCTTGGAAAGGTTGACCTATTTTGTTTTGTCGTGAATCTTAAATTCCCTACTATTTCAATGAAATATTTGGACATGGAAGTTTGGAGAAGAAAGTACTCAAGAAACGTTTTTACTTACATTTGGTTTTAAATGGAAATAGTTACATCCAAAAATTTCAATTGACATTTACTCTATCTGAGAATACATTGTTTTTTCTATTTCTCAACACTCATCGTTCTGAAAGAAATGAAGGAAATTCAGTTTCAATTATGTTAGTTTCCCTTCATTTTTTGTCCATTAAATCCTGGATCCAAATGGTCCCAATCGAAGTAAAACATGTAGACAGTCTCTATTGATGTGGATAAATTTGTAAAATAATATGCAGATGGATGCTATGGAACTTGGATTTGGATTAAGAGTATCTAATTGGATCGCTTTGTCCCATCTGGGAACTCTATATATGTCAGTCGTTTTGCATTTGTTTTGAAGGATCACATCAGTGTGTCTATTGGATTGATATCATGTTAGTTAAACAGAAGCGTGGTAGAACATGCAGCACTATTGAATTGAAACTGCTTTTATCTGATGCAATAATCACTGGAATTGAACTCTGAGACATTTATATATTGTTGCATTTTTTTACTTTACGACAACAATTCTTGGTTTTGGAGTATATATAACACAGAAAACTGAATTAACATCTTGGTAGCTGGTAGTTGATAATACTCTAAGCAAGCTCCTTTTTGACTTGCTATGAGAATTTTTTAATTGAATTTCTAACAATTTAGGAAATTGGATTCCATGTTATCTGGACGAAGCAGCTTCCTTTTGGAGAAGTCAATATGCATTCCAGATTTGTGTGCATAACTAAATTTGTAGATCTCTTGCTCAATATTCTTTATTGCCAATTAGCACCTTGCAGGGCTAGATTTAATTATTCAATTTCAACATTTTTTCTTAATGCATTAGCACAATACAACATTTACTGTATTTTTATATATCCTCATTTTCTTTTTTAATGGAAAAGTTAGCTCCCAGAAGTCCTAACATATATTGCAAACTTTCAATTTTAGCTTATTGTCTGGGCTCCAACTAGAGAAAGGGCAATCCAACGCATGAAGAGGGCTCTAGATGATACCATAATTACAGGTAAGAATTTTGCTGCCTTCATTTATGTTTACAGCTAGAACTTGAGCTTGTGGTAGGTTTCATGGCATCATTATCATTGAACAAACAAGATTGAGTTGATTCACTTTCTGTAACAGTACTTTTTCTCGTTGTGCACTGCATTTTTTATTTCAACTTGGTTACTCAAATCATTTGTTAAAATCTGTTCCTATAAAATTAATCTTCTCCTCTTCAGTTGCTCAGTTTCATCTAAACTGAAGCTAAGTGATAATTTGCTAAGTTTCATTTATGATTAAATTCTCCATATTTTCTCTATTTAACTGTCTTCATGTTGAATAACTTTTACCATGCACTTGTCTTTGTCCTCATGGATCTTTTGACCTATCATAGTAGACCTTTGTGCTCATTCTCTATTAAATCTATGCGTGGTATGGTATGATTTCGTACCAGCCTCTTTAATGGTTCTACATGTGCTAAAATAATTTTGTTCGTGGCTAGGGGTTCCAACAACAATTGACTACCATAAGCTTATCCTTGAAATCGAGGTAGGATCTACTCTCGTTGTGAGAACTTGTGTTCTCTGAGAGGTCTTCATGAACTAAACTTGTCTATGATTGTACCATAGGACTTCAAAAATGGAAAGGTGGATACTGCTTTTATTCCAAAGCATGAACAAGAGCTTGCTGCGGTAAGAAGCTCAACTGACTATGATATGGCCATGGCTCTTTACTTCTCAAATTGCATATTCTTTTTTAGCCTAGCCTAAGTACCACCATTCCCCATTACCATTGCCACCTTGTATGCATATATTGCCTTATTCAGACCAAAACAGTTTGTGATCATGATGATTATTGTTAGTCTTCTTTCATGTTTGTTTTTGGAAATTGTCACCTATTTGGCAAGTAAGTTATCCTAAAAGAACCCATGTGTTTGCTGGAAATTGTGGGCGTTGGGTGGTTGATTTCTGTTAACTTAAATGATTGCAGCCTCAGCCAAGTGAATCCGCGGCAGCTGAGAAGGAGCTGGTCAAAGCTTCTGCTTGAGGTAGTTGCATAATGTCGTCACTGGGACGAGGCTTTCTCTTTGAATTCGCAAGTTAGATGTCACAGTTGGTTTGCATTTTTGATCACACATATATTCAAATATAGGAATGGATGCGATAGTTTTTGGTTTTTGGTTTTTGGTATGTCTACCTGTCAAACAAATGAAAGTGAAGTGACGAACTTAACCACCTGTTTGTCCTATCTTTCGTGGTATAAAATTCATTATCATTATCGCCGGTTCTTTCTTAAGCGGCAAAATTTCTCCCTCCCTCTCTCCACCCCACCCCACCCCACCCCGAACCTGAAGGGGTAAAATGGAAAGATGAAGTCGGAAGGGAATCCTAATCGAACCTTTTACACGCACCAGTTTGCCATAATTGTCGCTAATGGAAATCCTATATATTCATAGCCATTTTGGGAGGCCTGGAGAACTCCTCGAGTGGGTTCAGATTGGGTTGGTTGAGACGGGCAGGGAGTAATAAGAATTTATTTAACTCAACTCAATTTGATGAAAGAAGTAATTCCACTCAATTCTAGCCCAACATTGAGAAGATATGGTTTGAGTTTTGGTTTAACTTCGGTGAAAAATGCTCACAATTAAAATAAAAAAGTTAAAAACATGACAAGTAAATGTTTAATAACATTTCAATTGCAGCTATGAAACCTCGACAAAATTGGAATTTAGGGAGATAAAAGGACCAAACACCGGAGTTATAAGCCAATCCCAAAACGGGTCGATTCTGTTTATTTGGTGCCATGTTTTTGAATCGTGTCAAAACTTTCTACCTAAATTCCATCATATCATTTTTGAAAGACAAGATGAGTTGGTTGAAGCATATTAGAAAATTTGCATTGCAAACAATAATTGCTGCCTTGAAAATGACTCTCTCCCTCCCTCCCTCTCTCTCTCTCTCTATATATATATATATATTATTCTGTGCTTTCTATTTTCAATGTTGCTCTTATTAGAGCAATATTTTGAAGCAATGACATTCACAAAAAAATTGTACTTTTGGTACTATGATTTGTGTAATATGTGCCTACACACACACACACACACATACATACATACATACTATGATTTGTGTAATATGTGCCTACACACACACACACATACATACGAAAAAAGTGATGATGATGATGATGATGATGATGATGTTGGCAACATCAATTTTCTATGGATTACATAGATATGATGAAACCAACTTCTATAAAATGTTGTTACAAGTTCTAATAAAAAAAAATTAAATAAATAAATAAAGGGAATAAATTGTGAAGTCATCTGATAGGTAGTAAGACTTTATGGGTTCAATTTGTGTGACTTTATGAATATTATAGTAATTTGGATAAAAATGGATGGACAAGAACTAAGATAGTCTGTGGTAGTTTTGGAAAGCTTGACAAGAATTGAAGGATAATAATAATAATAGTAATAACTCACACTCTACAATATGAAAATATGAACTTGTAATAATTGACCATCACTGCCTACTCCAATAAAAAAATCAGTCTCCTGGATGAGGATAACAATATTGAGATAATATATAATATTATCACTCAATTCGAACAAGACTAAAATTTTGACTATTGAATGATTAAATTCAATTTTTTTTAAAGCATGATATAATTCACACGGAATGCATGGGCAAGGACAAGATGGAAGTTATCTCTTTCTCAGAAATAATAATGTATAATTTCTTTTTAATATTTAAATAATCCTCCTCATTTCTTTCGTTCATTCATTTATTTTTATATAGTCATTTGATGTTCTCGAACAAAATCTTTTTTTATATATTGTGGTAAAATTTTCTCACTCTTTGATACATGTTTTTAATTTCTACAAATGGGATGTAGATGAATTGAATTGAAATTTCGACGCTCGCCTCCATCTCAATAAACTCATGTATCTTGATCTTGATTTGAATGTAAAGTAATTTATTAGATATTTTAATTATTCAAAATGAATATCGATTAGTTTAATTCAATTAAAAACTTAAGTTATACTCCTAATTTAGCTCAAATTCTATTATTCGAAATTTGAATATAGTAAGAAAAGCTTGTGAGAAGTTTTGACCATTCTTGCCTAGACAGCCACGACTTATTGATATTAATTTTTTATATAAAATAATACGTGTATAAATTTTGAAAAAAAAAAAAGAAAAGGCTTGACTATTTCTTCGTACATTTAACAAAGGATTACATTCATGTGATATGGCTGGTGAGTGTCAGATATTAACTGGGAAACTGTTAAGATTGAAGCAATTTGATGCGCCACTTCCCACTTGTTGGAGGGGATAGGGTTGCGGCGGGGGTCTAGGGCTTTTCCTCAATTAAAAATCAGGATGACCCATCGTATTATGTCACAATCACTTTTGCTCTAACGTGCATTTTCCCACAGCCACAGGCCCACGCACAAACCGCCTCCTCTTTTTCACACACTCTCTCGGCTCTATCTGTCCGTGGGATGCTGATTTTTCAGATAACCCATCAACATCATTCAACAATTTTTCTTGCAACACACTCCCCATATTTTCTTTTTGTTTTCTTTTTTGCCCACTAGAAACTTCTTATACTCTTCATTGCCTCTTATAGTAATGAAATGTTGGGGGGAAAATTTATCCTCTTGCCATGAGTTATCATGCAGGCCAAGCGTATTTAATGCTATTAAAGTTGATTAAAATTAATAATTGCATCGATTATTATTTGTTTTATAATGTTTGATAGTAAAATTTTTATTGTTATGTTAAATTGAAGAACGCATATATTAATTTATAAGATACTTTTTTAAGTAAGAATTTAGTTGTAAATTGTCATAATAATAATTACTGCATGGAGCGTGTGCCTACTGTATGGCGCGACCAAATTCAATTATTAGAATAGGACCATTACTTTTAGGGATGGGAGCATCAATTTTCCCCTCCCTCTTTTTGCTCAAATGATTGATAAAATAGTTGTCCATTTTTAGGTTTATTCATACAAACAATTTGTTGATTTTAGAGGGCCTAACATATAAGTTTTTTGAAATTTGAATAAATATAATTATTCATCTTTATTTAAATAAATTCAAAATTTATCAAATAGTAGAATCTAAATTTAGTTCAATCCAAGATTTGTTGGACGAAAGAATCCAAGATTTGTTTGGATGAGTTTGTTAGAATTTTAATTTTTATATATAGTATGATAAGAGCAAATTTGGTTGGATTTTAAATTTATCTCATCATAAGTTATCTCATAGGTGAAGGTAGGATTAATAATAGCATATGTTGAGTTTATATAGAGGGGTTCAATGATAAATCATGAGTTTGTGTGTATATAATCCCACAAACTAAACATTGGATTGAAAAGGATTATTTTCGGTAATCCCATGAAATCTCAAGACAAGTTTGATTAGAATGATAGTGGGATAAAATCATATTATTGTTTATTTGGTTGGAATGATAATAAATATTATTTATCAAAAATTCGTGTTCTTAAATACAATTTTCATGATAACTTAACATGTTATCCCTTGAGTTTATTTATTATACAAATCAAACTATACTACAATAATAAAAAATCATAAAAATTATCACATAATAAATAATTATACAATAATTTAAAATCCAACCAAACTAACTCTAAGTATATAAGTATTGACAATTTTAATTTATCAATTTAAAAAAAATTAATTTCTTTTGCAAATCCCAATAAGTAAAAGTATTACGCCGGCCGCTATAATTGATGTTTTTAATAAATGAAAAGAGAATCATAATAACAAATTCCACTGGCTTAAATTGGATTTTCATTTTTCCAGGGCTTTTGCTTAACAAACTCTTTGAGAGAGATGACCAAAGAAAATTCTTGGCAGTCTGTGGTCACTGCTGTGGAAAAACACTAGTCCAACAAAAGGTAAAAAATTTTTGAGTTACGAGCAGAAGTGAAACTGTAAAAGTATGATTATAAAATCAGTGGAAAGTCTATAGTTCTTTCGAGTGTGGTAGGTATTACAGTTTTGTCCGCAACTTGACGTCACTTTCTTGGTGTTTAAAAGGGCTGTTGATAGAAAATAGGAATCCATGATTTGGAATTTCTCCATCAAGAAAATTGCCTAACGCAAAGATCAGTAAATGAATTTTTGTGAAATTTCTTTCTTGCTTACTTCTTTGCTGTTTCTTTAATGGTTATAAAGATTTGTAGTTGTGCATCCGAAGACGGGTTTTTTACTTTTATCTCTGTCTGGTGTGGAAAGCTTGTGCTTTTCGCATTTACAACACAAGCCTTTCTATTAGCTGGGGAAGAGTATGATTTGGGTGTGATGCTTTGAGATTTTTGACTGTATGGTGACTGGACAGAAGAGAACAAAAAGTAAGAAGTCAGTGGAGTAAATGTTAGGTATAATTCATATTTCTTGTGGGCCTGTGCTGTTAAAAACTGGTGCTAGCAAAATAAGGACTTTTTGACTATTGGGAAATTTGTAGGGATGAGTAATATATGGCAATTTGAGACTTTGAGTACTGTTACTATGTAATTCGGACTTCTGGGGCTTTCTTCTTTGTTTGATATCATGGTGGTCTTTTTCACATTTCACATTCTCACACTGCCCTAATTACTATCATATTCAGGTTCCCCATAACCAATTATATTTTTCTATCTTTTTCCTTCTTTTCCCCTTCATCAGTGCCGTTTGTTGAAAATTTTGTTTTCTTTCAGACGGGTTTTATGATTTTCAGATATTTCTCAAGGTCTAACCGAATTTGTTGCGTTTTTCTTCATCAATAGTGTCAGCATTTCACAAGAGTCCAGCTCTTGACTTGTGAGTTAAATCACCAGTGAATTCATCAGCATCTCCTTGCTTCTCTGGTTCTTGGTGATATTTATTGCGTTTGGCATCTTAGTGAACTTTTCACTTGGCTATTGTTGGAGCCCCTGTCTATACTCTCACTTCATCTTTCTGGTATCTATCTAGCAAAATAATCCAGATCCCAAATTTTTGGATTCAGAGCAATGCTTCTGAAGTACTGAGTGGGATTTATTTTTTGGATATCTTGAGCTCAGTGTATACCCGATATTGAATTTGAACGAGTCCAGATGGCGGTCGATGAATCAAGTAGCTCTGCTTGGAGTAGGGAGCAGGATAAGCAATTTGAGAAAGCAATAGCTACTTATCCTGAGGGATCTTCAAATAGATGGGAGAAAATTGCAGGAGATGTTCCTGGCAAATCTGTTGAAGAGGTTAAACACCACTATGAGCTTTTAGTTGATGATGTCAACCGGATAGAATCTGGTTTTATAGAGGTGCCATGTTACAATTCATCTTCAGATGGTTCAATTAGTCATGCTGGTGATGAGGCAACTGGTAAGAAAGGTGGCAATTTTGGACTCTTACACAGTGAGTCCAATCATGGAGGAAAGCCTTCTAGGTCAGATCAGGAGCGCCGCAAGGGAATTGCATGGACAGAGGAAGAACACAGGTAAATCATCTTTGAACTTGAATACTATATTTTAATTTCAAATTAAGCCTTCATCTGAACATATGCGAACATGCTAATCTGGATTACAGTGGGCCACCTATATCTTAACAAATATATTATATACCAGTTTGAGGTAGTTGCTTTAGATTTTTCTTAAATGAAATTTTTACACCCTTTTTTTTCCCCCACTTTTCGTATGGCATTGGCAAATAGAATCAACCTAAAGTCTAAACCTTAAGTTATGCACTTGGCCATCTTTCTCTTTTTTTTGATTGACTACTGTATGTAAATGCTGGCTAGTACTTACTAACTTAAAAACGTTTTGATTGTACATGAACACATCTTTGTGCACTGTGCCTGAAATTTGCATTGGATTGGTTTATTTTGTCTTCTTGGGTTAAAGTTTCATGGTAGATCCACCCTTATTGAACTGTTGCTTGTCTCCTTGGTGGATTTTCGTGTCTTAAGCATCTTGATATAGAAGCCACCATTTTTTTCAGCTTCCAAGAATCAACTACAGAATTTAAAATTTTGAGAAGCAACAACAGGGGCAGTTTACAGTAGTTGACGAAGCTCTTGTGCTCACACCATAGTCAGCAAAGAATGTGTCAAATATTTGCTCAATACTAGGACGGAACATTTTTCTTATGGTTTGAAGTAAACAGAGACCATTGCAATTGAACTTTATGAAGAAGCCCAGTAACAATGTTTTCATAAACCAAATAACTAGTCATTGATTACGTGCCTTTAATTCTTCAAAATTGGGTGCTTGGGTTCAGTTTTAGAGAATAAAGACCGTAAGATTTGGCAGCATTTGTGGGAAGATGTAAATGAAAGCTTTTCACCCAGAAAAAGGTAATAAAATAATAGAAAATGTTATCACTTAAAAGCTTATTTATCTGGAAGTATCTAAACCTTGCTTGGTTAAATGGGGTATCATAAATTAGTTGTAAATTTCTCAGCAATCAATACAAGGTGGTTTTGAAGACATAGCCTGAATATAATTTTCTGAAATTGAGAATGAATGGAAGAAACATGATACAAATTGCTTCTTGGGTTGAATTATGCATTTATAGATTGGCTGAGACTAGTTGGAATCTCTAAGGCTTTAGGGGCCACAAAGTCTTCAAGTTTGGTGTATCTGTAAGCTCCAAACCAGCTTTAATCATGTAACAGATGCTGCTATGCTTAGGGTACTCCTACTGGATATCTCAAGTAGTTGCCGCTGTAAAGAAAGTCTTGTTGTAGCTTGTAACCAGAATCTACAGAGCTTCTAAAAGTGAGCTTTACTTAAAATACCAGGCACATTGGATTTACTTAAATAGCCTTGAGTTGTGCAAATACCTGACTTTGAACTTTGTAAAAGAGAGTACACTGCTCAAAGTGTTCTTGGGTCCTACCTTTGTTGAAAAGAGAGTACCCTGCATCTTGGGTTGTTTAGTTTAGCATGCCGCCAAATATGCTTGTTAACATGCAATTATTTCTTCTTTTTGACACATGATTTTGTTCCCTTTTGTTCTTTTCTTGCTATGGAGCTGGAACTTTCCTGTTTTGCACTGGAGAAGTGAGGCAGGAAAAAAGTGTTAGGTGTATGTCTTTGCCATGATAGGCATGCTGAGATGAATCTTTCTATTTTGTAATTACTAGGTTCTAGACCTCATTAGGTGTAGAAATGTTAAAAGTTTATATTATTTTCTTGTAGAAATCAACTTACTATTTGCAAGTGATCTGTGAGAAAGCATCTGTGTCCTCCATAAGGATTTGTGACACTGTGGCAAAATATTTCAGAGGTCAAATTATTTTCTCAATTCCCTTTTTTCACAAAAAGTTATTTAGGATTTTACTTGATCTAATATGAAACCTCAAAAGCTGGTAGACCAACATGGGAGTTGACGAAACACGTTCGGACATTTTAGAGTTTTATATTCCCTATCCTCTTATGGCCTCATATGCAGAATCATGTGTTTTTAGCGCAATGAAACTTATTGTAGTACACTGAGCTTTAATTTTTCAAAAAAATGAGAATGCAGGATACTGAGGGATTTTTTTAACTGGTACTGAAAAAAGATTGTGTGATGAATTTCAGAGGTTAAATGAAGAAAAAGAAGGGGAAAATGAATAGATAAAACTTGGTCCATGACATACAGGTGTCTTTAGCATCATGTCCAAAGCAATTGCATTTAATGTAGTGAAGAGCAGCTGTAAGATCTCAATTGTTGCCTGAAAATTAAGTGTGTTGAGTACATTTTCCTTGTCCAGATAATACTCCTCTCTGAGTTTGCTATGCTGCCAGTAGTCAGATTACCAAGATGCCTCTACAAAAAAGACTTATTATAGTACTGAAATAAGATAAAAAATGAGAGAAACTGAACTATAGTCCTAGTTTGGCACAGATGGCTACAAATTGCTCATGAAGTGCCTGTTTGGTATAGATTAGTTTTTTCCGGAGTAGGTAGAAAGAGGGAGCTAAAAAGTAACATTTGCAGAATATAAATATATGATCTTCAATTAAGAGATGCATCATGAGAAAATGGTCTACCACAAGCAAAACCAGAAGACAGTCATGATTTTTGGCTCGCTAATTGTTACTCGGTCATCCAAACAAGAAAAATAGTAAATCTATCCCCATGGTATTCCGATATTTAAACAACTAATTTCACTGAGCTGTTAGACGGAGAAACTATTGTTAAAGCTAATTGATTTCCTATATTTTCTTTTCCCCATGGTATTGATTTCTTATTGCTGTTGTTGACTTCTTCTTCTTCTTCTTCTTATTATTATTATTATTATTATTATTATTATTATTATTATTATTTCTTTATTTTCTCTTTTGAAGGAACAGCCTGTGCTTAGGTGTGTTGCTAAGACACCTGCATGTTTATTAATCTCAAAATCCAAATACAAGATAGTGGGGGTGGGGTGAGGATACAGTGAACCTCACCTCCATGCAGTTACGAGATCAGAGTAACTAACTGTCCTACTTGCTTTTGAAATATGATATCCTACAATTCCATTGACAGTCCTTTGAAGACGATTCAGCTGTGGCACCTAATTCTCGTGTTTGAATCTTTTGGTTGGCAATTTGCTGATGCATTCCCTCTTTATATATGTGAATAACATGGGTATTCATTTTGCGAGGAGGGTCCTACTCCTTAAGATTTGTATGCTGTTGCCAAGGCCCCTGAGATATTGTTCTTTAGTAAAAATTAAAGCATCCAATTCATTATAAATACTAGCTACGACCATCCAAGCAATGTCTTACACTCAAAGGTTAGACACACTAGCCCTATAAATACTCTCACAATTTCTCCAGCGCCACCATCCCCTGCTTTATGAACAGCCATAGTTCAACTTGATGGTCCCAATTCTTAGTCTTTAGCCACAGAAATGTACCACAGTGTGCTGTATGTTTCAGCTGTAGGTGCATATCCACTATGGAAGCTCGTGACTGACTGCCTTTAAGTTGTATCTTTTTGTTCATGGTGTGTATGTGCATGTGTATATATCTCACAGTGGCGAGATTGGAAGTTTCCTATGTAATAACTCAACACTTGATTCAACTTTTCATTCTATGAATAACTCCTACATGGATAGCTCAATATACGAATGGAGAAAGTGATAGACAAAAGGATTAAGAAAGCCATGTGCTAGAGAACGCATGCTGGCCCAATAGAAAATCTTTTAGAGATGAATGATAGTCAAACAATCCTTTAATCAAGTCTGCCGTAAGCTCTTTTCTAAGTATCTTATTAAATGTTCTGGGGTCAGATAATTTTGCTATTTCCAGAAAATCGTGTTTTTGTGGAAATCTTGATTGGTTGCCATTGAATAGGATCAACTAACGTCTTTTGTGGTGTAATTTATTAGTACTAGTGTGGTAGGTAACGAGGCAGTCTCCAGACTAGAATCTACTTTCTAGGTTTAGTAGTTCTTGGGCGTCTATAGGAATAAGTATTGCTAGGCGATTATAATGGTTATAATGTATATATAGATAGAAAAAATATTAATAACTTCAAGCAAGTTTGCTTTTGGTTGTGCAATGCAACTTAAATTGTGTGATTTGCGCCCACTATAATCTTGGTGTCATTCCTAGCTTTATTCTACTTCTACTCTTTAGTTTCTTCTTCCAAGTTATCATACATCAGTTTCAATAAAAGCCTTAATATTGTTTATGAAGAGCCAATGACTCTGTATAACACTCTAAAGATGCTGGCTTGGTAAGGATTGATGAAGTAAGAAAGATGAGCTTATTACTTACTAAAGCAGACCCCAGATATTTGGAGAGGATTTTAATTACTTGTTCCAAAATTTATGTTAGTTTTTTATTACTGCTAGTATGGGACTGAATATGCCTTTTATTGGAGTCACTTCCATTGCCAAGTTATTCATTTTTCTTTTCATCTTTCTCCATTGAATATAGCTTTATAATCCAGTGATCAAGAGGTTCCCGAAAGACAACATGCATTTTTTATTAAATGTATCCAATTCTTTTCCATGAAAAATATTGATGCAAATGGGTGATTGAAGTTCAACATCCGTGCTCTGGTGTAAATTCTAATGCTTTAAGATAGCATCTATAGCAATTGTGGGTCTTGGTTTTATGCTTTTCTGAAACCCTCAAACCCACTTCAAATGGTGGTTGATTGGAAGTTGTTGCTCTGTTACACTGAGAAAAAGTAAGAGATGAAAATTACATATTGATGCATGTATTTAAATGAAGTTGGTCCCTTGTCAACACACTTATATATAGTTTCCTTTTCCCTAGAGATGCCACTGCAAGATATATTTTTAGTGATTCTAAGTGGAGAAATATTGAAATTCTGGTAATTTACTGTAGATAATTTTTGGATGCATGGTTTTCCATGATGTACTGTTAAAGCTAAAATGGCATTTAATATAAACTAGAACAAGAAATGGAAGTCAGTAATAACTTGAGATATCTAGAGCTATTTATTAAGCCTCTGTGCATTTTGCGCTTGTGCTTTTTTGTATGTCTAAGCCTTATTAAATATCCCTCAATCTTAGTTCTGTTTATCATCTCTCTGAGTTGCACTGATCAAATGCAATTTTGCATGCTTGTGCTATCACAAAGATTTTGTCTCTTGCTCTCGTTGGATTGTTTTTAACTTTGATTGTTACATTATACTTGTGGATTCACAAACACAGATTGTTTCTTCTTGGTTTGGAGAAGTATGGAAAAGGTGATTGGAGAAGCATTTCTCGGAATTTTGTGGTTACAAGGACTCCTACCCAAGTGGCCAGCCATGCTCAAAAGTATTTTATTCGTTTGAACTCCATGAACAAAGATAGGAGACGATCGAGCATCCATGACATCACCAGTGTTAACACTGGAGAAGTTTCGGTCCCCCAAGGCCCTATCACTGGTCAGACAAATGGTCCTGCTGTGGTAGGTTCATCGGGCAAATCTCACAAACCGGTTCCTCAAACATCAGTTGGCGCCCCAGGAGTGCATGCTAGCATGTATGGGCATCCGACTATTGGACAACCAATTGTAGGGCCCCTTGTTTCAGCAGTCGGGACGCCAGTAAATCTTCAACCAGCAGCACACTTGGGGTATGGTGTTGGAGCTCCCATTCCTGGAAGTGTGGTTCCTGGTGCCCCGTTGAATATGGGTCCTATGACTTACCAAGTGCCTCACAGGTGATTTGGGTTATGCATGTGAATGAACCCATGTGGATTTTGGGGATTGGCTTTTGTGGGGGGAATAATTTCTTCTTGAGGGGCAATAATTTTATCGATGCTTCGTTGTCGTTTTGCCTTGTCTAATAAGCCATAGGATAAACTGCATCCATGTGTACAGGCAAACTGTGGTGCTGCAGCAGCTGTTATTTTTAGGACTTGGGAGGTATTGTGGTCTTTTTCTTCAGTTAATAGCGCATTTAGGTGTTTCGAGTGTCAAGGAGAGTTCTTTTGGTGGAAATTGTAAAATACCCTTGTCCTCTCCTGCATTGTTTTACTCTTTAGCTAATAAAGATAGAAGTTTCCTTATGCAATATATTCACCATTTTACCCGGGGGTTAATGCAAGTGAGTGGGCTGCAGTTGCGGGATTGGAAGTGAATTCTTTTAGGGGTATCACGGGGGCTCAAAAGTTGAGTAATGGCTCGTCCCCGCTGCTTCTGACATGCACGTGCGCGAATATTTAATAGATGAGAAGCAAGATCATCAATTTGGGAATTAAGATCTCGAGAGGATTCTGCTTTCAGAACTGTGGAAAGGACGTGAATTAATGTTTTATTTATTTATTTATATAATTAATCTCACTTTATGCGTAACATTAATGTAATTGAGCCAAAAATAACTCGATACAGTTAATCTTTCGTGCTTATGTCATCACTCCGTACGGTAGTGTCTCATTCAGTAAAATCGAAAATATATTCACTGGAGAGTATGGGGATTAAGTTGCAATTCAGTAAAATAAAAAAAATATTCACTAGTTAGGAAGAGCATGAGCAGACCCAGGATCCACTTGGTCCGGACGTGTCTCATCATGAAATTATCAAGAGAAGAAAATTCCGAACTTATAATTGAATTTGTTTAATCCACAACAATCGTTGTTAATTAAGAATTAATAAATGAATTAGAGTTCATGCACATTTTGATTACACGGACTTATTTGGGTGCTTTACACCATTCTTTTCTTTCTAAATAAATTTTTTTTTATGTGTCACTCTACGCTATTCTATCACTAAAAATTGCACGCATACTTAAAACCTCAAAACCTGTAATTAACCTTATAGCCTGCAAATTATCAGACTGCAAGGATGTCAGCTGTGGTCCTGTGGAATTAATATACAAATTAAACGATGTTCATATTATGTACAGTCCAAACCCAATTAAATAGTATGTTCTTAAGCAGCGAAATAATTTTTCC
Organism: Jacaranda copaia; assembly: GCA_014898725.1. NCBI lineage: Eukaryota > Viridiplantae > Streptophyta > Magnoliopsida > Lamiales > Bignoniaceae > Jacaranda > Jacaranda copaia. The sequence continues at coordinate 1,574,662 of JACGDI010005232.1, read as the reverse complement.
TTAGTTGGAGACTCTGGAAGATAGAGAGTTCTAAACTTGGGCATGCCAATCCTTTTTGAACCGACATTTCACGCTCATTTAATTTTAAGAGGAAAAAAAATCACATATAATTGTGATAAATATATATGGATATGGATGTTGCAATAAGTTTCAACTTAGAAGTTTAAGAAGATCGATGCGATGACCTTCGATTCGTCGTAAAGATTGAACGTGTTTGAATTAAGGATAATTGTTTAATGATAAAATCTAACAAAATATGAGAAAATAGCTGAAGATGAAAATATTTAAAATAAAGAGAATTCAGAATAATTTATCCAAAAAAAATTAGAATGAAGTATTATAGATGGAGTAAGTGAAGAATAATTAATTATATTGTCGAAATAAACGTGATTAATTTGATAAAAATTTCATTGTGCTATTAATGAACACAAGAGTAAGAGAGTCTTAGATATCCATGAGATATGCATGCATTAACAATTGTTGTATGAAGGTATGCGTGGAAGCAAAACAAATTAAATTAAAATAAGGTGAACGTAGTAGTGAGGATGTACAATGTCTCTTGTCATAAAAGTAAAAACACTGCCCATTGTTCCGGCCATTAAATCGTACAAATTTAACATGGGAAAAACGGGATCTTAGTATTTGGATAGAGTTTGGAATATTGGAAGGAAGGATGGGAATGTTGAAGATGGAACAGTTGAGTTGATGAGGTTCGTTTAATACGGCGAGCAATTAGGCATCTGTGTTTTCCTTTTTTGATGGTTTCAATGCCAATTAACAAGTGCTGAGAAGCACGTAGTAGTTGTAGATGTAGTTGGAATTTCAAAAAAAAGATTCGTGTAAATGGCCTATTACTATTAAGTTAATCGACCGCTCGATAAATAGCTCAATAATATTGAATTTAAAGGATTCACATTATGTGCATCTCTTGAATCTACTAGTGTTACTTTTAATAGACGTTTGTATTTTAAAATTGCTTATATGTACTAAGGAATAATCAAGCTTCCCTTCTCTCTCTAGTGGATAGAATTTTTTATGTTTTTTTTTTCATCACATAAAAATTAATTTATTTCTATCTCTTCTAAATTTTCTTCTTCTTTTGCTCAACTTGAAAAAAATTAAAATAAATTAAACTGATTTAAACATTAAACATAAAAAATTCCAAACCAAATTCACCTAAAGTTTTAAAGCCCAACCCACTCACCACTATTTGGGTTGAATTGGACCTAAGTCATAATTTAGATTGGCATGAATACTCCCACAATGTAAGTGATCAATTAATTTTGTTGTGTACGCATCAGGAAGGGGAAAGAGAAAGAGAAAGAGAAAGAGAAAGAGAAAGAATGCAACTTGTGGATATTGGAGACAACAAAAAAGCTTTTATAAGAATTTGGAAAGTTTCAAATATTTTATATAATTCGGAAGGGAACAATTGTTTCTAGAATGTTTCACCCTTTTATAGAATATAGGAAAAAGACATAAAAGACTCTAGAATATAGCATATGTATAAAACATGTAATAATCTAAAAATATGTAAAGGTATAGAGAGAAGTTTTTAGAAAACTATCTTAGAAAATTATTTTTGGGAATATTATCATAGTGTTTTTAAAAAGTTCTTGATAACATATTCAAACGTTGACTGTTTTGAATCTCCACTACCTATTTAATGTTGTAATATATAATAATACTAGCATGAGCCTAGTATAATGCACTGAAAATAATTTTAATATTGAAATAATTTATTTTATAATAATATTTATTTTGCTTCATGTGATTAAAAATGAACTGTAACTATTTTTAGGATTTAAAAAATAAAATTGGTTACTAATTAAATAACATAATGTGAATGTTTTAATTTAGAGATATTATGTTTGAAGATAATTTGTAATTAAATAAAAAAGGAATGCTAAAAATTATTTCTAAGGATATATAAATGGAAGAGGATATAAGTTTGAGGCATATCTTAATTCTACTAAAAAAAAATAATTTATACACTTTGATCAATTCTTATCAATTGAACTGACGTGCTTAGTAAAGTTTAAAAATTGAACGATGGTCCAGTTTAAGCTAAATTTTGTTAGTATTATGTATTATACATATCTCATAATGTATATTGTCATTCTAACTGAAAGTGAATCTTATTACATAAAAAAAAGATGAATATCGATATTCAATTAATAAAAAAAATTATTATTATAATTGAGTAAATTGTCTATTCTAGAAAGTTCATAAATGATATGTAACACTCTGAAATTTTACGATTTATAGAATTTAGATTTTACTATTTTCAATTTTGTGAAATTTAATTATTTCTTATATTATTATTCTATTTAAATTTTTGGGGTCAATTTGCAGTTTTTGAAAACTTGATTGAACTAAAATTCAAAACTTAGGGGCTTGCATGAAGCCCCTCTAGTCAACTAGGGTCAGGATGATATTTTAATTGACTAAAAGACTTAATTGAATAACTTACTGAGGACTAAATGGCAATTCTTAAAAAATTGAATTTCATAAAGTGGGTACGTGTCTTCATTTCTTCACCACCTTTCTCCACCATTCTTCACCATCACTGTACCATCTTTGTAACATCCCTAAAATTTGGTATTTTGAAACTAAGAATTTAGACTTTAAGATATTTATTGGTCGGATTTTAAGGCCCAAAAAAAATAGATAAAAAGGACTTGATTGCAAAAATTTTGAAAGTTTTGGGGTCAGAATGTAATTAAGCAAGATTTGATTTAATCTTATCTGAATCTGTTGGGGGCTGAGTTGTAATTTTTGAAGACTTAATTTCATGCTTTGGAGAAGTTTGGGGCCTGCATAGAAGACCCTAAGTCAACTAGGGTTTCATCCTTACTTTTCCTAAGTTCTTGAACTCAATTGCATGACTTGAATTTTCCAAGGACTAAATTGCAAAATGAAAAATTTTGATTTGATAAAAAAAAAAACCAGACAGCAATGTTTTTGTTCTTCATTTACCTTCCTTTCTTCAACCTTCTTCCTTACCCATTTTTTCTCCACCGTGAGCTACCCTCTTACCAACCACTCATCTTCGGCAACCTAATCTTAGCAAATTTGGTATCATTTTCTTCCTCTCTTCATGTAGAACACGAATATATCATCTTTACCCAAAATTGACTGATAAGATGGCTAGAAATTGAGCCCAAAGTTTCGGCCAAGGTGGTAGTTGATGGGTTTCTTTGCTTCGACGACTGAAACTTGAATATAAGTAGTGGATTTTGATGGGCTGAGCTTAAGGATCACATTGGTGTCTTCAATTTTAGGAATGGGCCACCGTGGACAGAGTAATTAAGAAAAAATGATGCGGCGGAGCTTGGTGGTGGGTCTTGATTTTTGGTGAAATTGAAGCTCAATTTGGAGTCAAAATCAAAAATTGATTTAGGGGTTGAGTTCCTTGAGCTAAGGTGCGTTGAACAGTGTTAGCGTTGAACTTTTCGGCGACAGTGGCAGCGAGAGGTAGAATTTCCATCTCGTTTCCAGAAGTGCATGTGTGCAAATAAATCGTCAAAATTTTGACTCATTTGTGAGATATTGGTATATAACGATGATTAGTGTATATGTGTTTGCATGTGTGTATATATATGTTCTGATCTTCGTCAAAGCTTGTATTATCATGTATTATGATTGAAATAATTGATTAGGACACCCATGTATAAAATCAGAACAATTTTGACCGATTTGGTGAGCCTAGTGAATTTAATTAGTATTATTTCATGTAAACTATAGGTCATATAGTATACTAAGTGTAGAAAACCCTAATTTTATGTAACCATGATTTAATAGACTAAAGTTTAGATTTTATTGGCAACTGGATTGCTATGATCAATATCGAGTATTAATAGGATTATTACTTAAAATTGGGCTATTATGGGTATGATTCTAAGTATTGATGATCGTTAGGGTTGAACATGGATTTTGATATTAGGCTATTCTTTTGAATAGGTGATAGAGGATTTGACTCTGAGGATCAGTAGAGTTTGATTGTATCGCTGACATGATTAAGGTGAGGTTTCTCCCGCTCTGGGTTATTGCTTGTATAAGCTTATTTGTATTTGTTGAAAACCTCGATGTGGGCTTGCCATTTGGCCTCATTATATCTATTGTTCTTGTGGCAAAACCCTTGTGAAGGTTAATGTGCTTGTCTATACCTGCTTGTAACTTGATTGCTTATTCTTGCTTGTTTGCTTGAGATCTGTACATGATAGTACATTTGATTGTATTTGATTCGTTTGATTGTATGCCCTTATGTGGGATTCATACTTATATCATTATGTCGAATTGTTCTTGATTGTTCTGGTGCCCAGAACTTCAGTTCGTTATAGGTCATTTGACTATTCTATTATTGGAACCATTCTTTATCTAATTATTTTGTTATCCGATCATTCCATCATCTGTCCGTTTGGTTATTTGAGTATGAATTTAAATGGTATTATGGATTTGTTCTGTCAGTAATTTGTCATGTACCGAGCTGTTATGCTTGGGTAAGTTAGTTTGTTGGTATGTTATTGATTCGTTTTGTTAGTAATAAGTTCTATACCAAGCTGATATGCCTAGGTAAGTTATGTACCAAGTTGATATGCTTGGGTAAGTTCTATACTAGGTTATCACGTTTGGGTAAGTTTTGTACTAGATTGTCATGCTTGGGTAAGTTTTATACCGAGTTATGTTGCTTGAATAAGTTATGTACCAAGTCGATATGCCTGGGTAAGTTTTGTACGAAGCTATGCTTGGGTAAGTTCTGTATCAGCTTATTGTGTTTGGGTAAGTTTTGTACCATGTTGTCACGCTCTGGTAAGTTCTATTTGATTTGTATAAGTTCTGTACTAGGTAGTTAAGCCTGGGTAAGTATGATTAATCAATATAAGTTCATTCTAATATGTTTAAGTAAGTTTAGTTCAGTTTGATTGATAAAAAACTATTCTAATATGCGAATGTATTCTGATAATCCATATTTTGATTATTTTTGACTGTATTCGATTGTATTCTGATTGATAGATTATTTTCAAACTGTATGACCATTTCTTAACTGTTTGATTGTATTCTGAACCTTAATTTTCTCAGATAGGATTAGGTGAAGAACTTGGATTTCAGTCTTGGATCGGTGAATGGGATTTTGCAATAGAATGGAAGTGTGTATATGTATATGGGTTTTCGTAAGTGCTAAGCTTTATGTTAGAAATGTTGTGACATATAAGACTGAATTATGACTTAAAGCATGTAAATTATTATGTTGGATGTTATGAAGCTGTTAATGGTATATACCTTGTGATTGGATAAGGCTGGTTAAGTTTGGACTTCACTGCTATATGTTTTTGATAAATTTTGAAAAATTTTCTGAGATGCTTATTGATTATATTGCTTATTTATAGGCTTGAATTGAGATTGAACTTAAGTGGTATCTCAGCTTAGGTGCTATCCCGAGTAGGGGCATTATAATCTTCTCTCCTTCTTTTCACTCACTATCACCGGCAGCTCTATTCTCGGTGAGATCACAACCATTCAACACCACCAACTACCTCTCCTCATCCCCAGCAACCCCATCGCCACACATATACACAAACCCAGCTTTTAGGCTCCACAATTTTGAAGAATTGAAAATTGATCATGGAGATCAGCAGCAGACTAGCGTTGGAGAGGCGATCAGGGTTGTGGTTTTGAAAACCCTTGGGTTCAGAGAATGAATTGGTGGCCTTGCGTGGAGGAGTAGAGTAGCAATGATGGCGAAAAAGGCGGTTATAGGCGCGATGGTGATAAGGTAGAGTTGAAGCTTTTGGGTCACGGTTGAAGGTTTTGCAGGCCTCAAAAATGAAAACTAAAAACTAAAAATACCATTGGATTTAGGAGGAATAAAGGAAGCGAACGGTAGTGGTCTTGACATTTTTTGGCAGTGCCTAGATAGAAACTTCTCCTCATTACGGTGGTCGTGGTGATGCAATCGGTTTATGATTTTGAGGTTTCAATTGTGTGTTTCTGGGTAAAAGATTAGTTTTGAGATTAGGATTTTTATACAATTTCCTACACTTATAACCCTTGTACCTTTGAATAATCGATTTTGCATTTTATTAGGTAGTACAGGTATTTCATGCATGGTTGATGTTGGATTTTTGGACCCTAGAATTGTATCAAATGTGATAATTGGGGAATTATTGAGTTAGAAAAACTTTAAATTTAGAAATTTGAACCTTAATGATAATAATTGAGTTATTGAATTAATTGACTTATTATCACTGCTTAGAATACTGATATGGAATTAATTGATTATATCTATAGCTCATATCGTTAAGAACCCTGTAATTTATATTAAGTTGGTAGCATTATTGGTGTATTTTCGAGATGATAATTCTAGGTGAATTTTAATACTGAATTAATTGGATAGTCATTAATCTTAGACAAATAGTAGGTAGCAAATTATGATTACTGAAGGTTGTCTTGGTTGAATATGAATTTTGATAAATGAATCACTCTCGTGGTTAGGTGACGAGGAGCAAGAAACTGCGGATTAGTAGGCCATTGGTTGTAGCCACCTTTTGAGGTGTTTTTGGAGGCGAGTGTCGGTCAATCTGACACCTTTCCTATCTATCTGTTATTTGTGATAAGCCCCTGTGTGGGTTTTCTATTTTTATACTGTACTCTATTTATTTGAAATCTGCAATATGTTTGAAAATCTGAAATGTTATTAGCTATCTGAGTTGAGTACCCTTATGAGGGTTGTTGTTCGATATCAATTTCATTTTATTATTTGATATTTGATTTGAACACCCTTGTGAGGGTTATTCTTTGACATCAAAATTAGTTTTGTTGTTTTGGTACCCGAAACCCTCTTCATGTTGTCAGAATCTGTCCCTTATACATTAGCTTTGTCAGCTCTCCCCCTTGATCTCAATGATTGTGAAAGTGATATTGAAAATGGTCGGGTAGACCTAATTATGTTAATAGTCTCCTAATTGTTCACATACCTAAGGATGCTAGTGGGGCGGGTTTGGCTTGCCCCATACCCCTCACCCCTCCCCGCTTCATCCCATAAACCCACCAACCCAAAAAGAGTATAGCCAAATTCAAATTTATGGTAATGCAATTAATTGAAAGCACCATTTTGTTAACGTTATATCTTGATAATGTGAACCAATGAACACAACTAAGTGCCTGTTGCTCATTAAATATCAATATAGTACAAAATTCATACACCACATTAAATAAAAAATAGAATCTCACATTGGTAATCAAATTATTGTCAAAACAACCTTGATATGCATGCATAAATATCCCAAAACATTTCTATTTGGTCATTATTTTAATTAAAAAATATAATATAAATTTTATATAATATCTATTATTATTATATATATATAAAATATTGGGGCAGGGTGGGTAAACCCCATACCCCATACCCACCCCAAACAATTCGGATTTTACAAATCCCACCATATATTGGTCCCATACCCCATTAAGCATGCCAAACCTATCCCTTTCGGGATGGGTTGACCTAAGGTTCAGGTTTTGTTCCACCCCATTACCATTCCTATACATATCTTGTTATTGGAATAGGCCTACCCAGCTATTATTGGATATCGTTCTTGTTATTGCTTGAAAGTGAATTATTATCTGTTGGCATTATATTGTGCCACATATAGGGATGCCCTTGGGAAGTTTCCACTCGAGGAGATGCCATGGGAAGTTGGGCTTGGGGTTAGGTCTAGATAGACGATCGGGCAGAATGGACTGACGGTGACAGGCCTTCCGGCTAGTACCCACTTAAGATCCTGACTTACAGATAGCTGGAGGTAGCGAACTATGAGTGGTGGGATTTCGAATACGATCGACCATGCCATATAATGAATTGTTACATGCCGAGCTGTGTGCTTGAGCAAATGGAGAGATAAGGAAAAGTTCTTGTGTTCAATTAAAATGTTATTGATTGATATCTTGTATTGATTGAGGAGTAATAAGGAAGGATACCAATAGGTCTGCTAAATGTTTATATTTTTCGTGTTCTTTCAAGTTTAAAGACTAGTTTTTGTTAGTCACGACTTGATCATCTGAATTGTTATCAACAGATCTTGTTATTTGTTGTTGCAGTTCATTAATTTCTCCAACATGTATTATGCATTTCCCTCACTGAGTCCTTAAGACTCACCCTCATCGTTATTCTCATTTTTCCTAGACAAGTCGAGGTGAGGGGCAGAAGATCATGTTTTGGATGAAGTTATTTTGTAATGGATTAGGTGCATGGTTGTGCATATTGTTTCCACCTAATCAAGACTATTAGTAAGAGATATTATGGGAATGTTGCATGAACCTAAGATACTGGAGTTATATATGTTATGTTTTATGGGTGACTTGTTTTACTTTGAGATGATTAAATTTTAGATTTTCTAGTTATTATTTTAATAGATTTCAAGCTTGAATTGATGGCTCCTCCACTTAGGGTGATACCTCGGGTGGGGGTGCCACATGATATATGTTGAAAGACAATATCTTAAAGTAAGAAAAAAAAGAAAAGAACAAACCTTGTGATTTCAATGCAAATTAACCACAAATATTCAATATTTTTCTGGATTCTATTACCGTCTTAGTATTCCCTTTATTCTGCATATAAATTACATCAATACTCAAAGTTAGTTAATTTAATATAATGAACAAAACATAAAATTATACAATTAAAACTGCAACAACGAAATCAATGAAAGAATGAAACGAAATGTTAATGTCTTTTTCTTTACTCATAATTCATATGGAGATATTTAGTTATTATGCTCTTCAAGATGTGAAATTTGAAATATAGGCTTCATTCTTTAAATTGGGTTTAGTACATAAAGTAGAAGAATTTTAATATACCTAAACATATTTGATGTTATCTTATCAATATATAATATCAAATAGATAATATTAAATCTTCTATTAGATAAAGATTATAAAATATTATCAAACTAGTAAGTGCCCGGTGCGATACACTGAAAATAATTATATGATTGAAATAATTTATTTTATTATAGTATTTATTTTACTTCATTTGGTTAAAATATGAATTGTAATTATTTTTAGCATTTAATGAAAGAAAATCTATTACTAATTAAATAAAATAATATAAATATTTCAATTAAAAATATTATGTTTGAAGATAATTTATACTTAAATATGTTATAGGATATCAGAAATTACTCACTCTAAATTTATAAATTATACAAAAAATTATAAAATGATAAAATTTTAAAAAATAAATAAAAGAATTAAGGAAATAAAAATAGTGCAGAATGTTTTACTAAATACACCTTTTAAGTTAGATATATGCATATTTATACAAATATTGTTTTGATATTATAAATAAGGAAATAGTTTCTTTTCTAATATAGAGTCTTTTTATATGATTTCTTAATAATGTTGAAGTTATAGTTACAATTTTTATGATATTTGAGAATTTCAATATTATATTTTTTTTGTTATAGTAAATATATAATCTCTCTATACTTTATCTATGAGCATAACTTACATTAGGTTATTAATCATTTGATAATTAATTAAATAAGTTGTTTGTAACTGTAGCACCCCACCTTGGGATAGCACATAAGTTGAGGTATTACTCTGATTCAAACTTAAATCTTAGAGTAACAATTCAACAGTAGGCCCATAAATTTCAAACATCTTAAAGGTAAACACCGATTCAACTTAAACGAGACTAATTAAAATCGCAAAACAGATATATCATAAGAGGTTCATGAAACTTAGTTAAATTACAACATTTGACAGATCATGTTATCAATGCCATTTTACTACAATCTTCAAAATAAGATTTACACATCACAACATCTCTGAGGTAAACAAAACAGTCACAAGTCCCATACTTAACTGTGGCATTAGTTATATTACAAAACCACTATGCACTTCATTCCAAACCTGGCATCCATCAGAGCTCATCCATGTCTGAGAGATTATGAAATATAGGGGGGTAAGTCCAAAGACTTAGTGAGGGATAAGTAAAGTAATAGTAGGGTTTATCGAGGAGGAACTCAACTCAATAAAATATAATTTTTATCAGGCTGAATATAATAGAATCTGGAAAACAAATAATACAGAAAAGCAAACAGGAAACTCTGCTGCCTTATTGCTCAAAGAACAGATTACTAGCAGACAGAAATTATTTAGGCAAATCAAACCCAAAGCATATGCATTCCAAGAAAAGGCTATAAGACATGCATTGTAGATTCACCTTATACCAGATAGACAAATAATTTATCTAAGAGTAATTGTTTGGTATATGGCAGATGCTCATACAGAACTGTATAGTGCACCACGATACCTAGGGAGAAATCCCTAGTGTATCACTTGTACCCAGGGAAAAATCTCTAGCATACCGGTGACACCTAGCGGGAAATCCTTAGTGTGCCCCTGCAAAACCAAATAAAATGCCCAGTATAGCCTTTGGTCCACATAATCACCATATAGATAACAAAAGAACCGCTTATATAGATGCCTAGGGGGAAATCCTTAGCACACTATTGGTTTTAGATCAACAGTTCAGAACATAACAGAGCAGAAATGCCACTAAGGCAATAGAAAATAGTAAACAGAATACAAATAAGCCAGTATGGCCAATAAACACAGAACTGTTAGCAGATATGCCAACAAGGTAATATATATATATGGTACAAACAATACAAATACAAGATATATAGATTTTAGAATAACAGACAACAAACAGAAGTTTTGGGTGCCAGAACGAACAAAAAATAGAACCGACATCAGAGATAACCCTTACTGGGGTATTCAAATTAGATAACAAATAATAGATAATAGACATATTTCAATCACAATTCAGAGTACAATTCAAAAATAGTAAAACCCACATAGAGGCTTATTACAACCACAGACAAGAAAAGAAGTGCCAAATTGACAGACCCTCATTGGGGTTTCAACAAATACGAGTGAGCTTAACAAAGCAATAACCCAAGTCGGAGGAAACCTCACCTCTTGTAGTGTTAATTAGCAACAGTCAAAATTGAAATCTACTGCTCGTTAGTGCTTAGCTCATCGTCATCTAATTAGGAAAATATTTCAAGATTCAAAATTTCTGTTCAATCCTAGTAACCTTATAGAAGTGAATCCAACATTCTAATGCCTTATCTATCATCAGGATAATATAGATTAAGATCCTTCTTTCCAAATTTCTCTAGAATCAACATTTTTGAATTATCTATGATGGTCTAGGTTAAATCCATAATAACACAATTTCCACAATAACAAATCAAGGTATGACAATCTTAAGCAATATTTACGCATAAATGTCTAGTCAAATTCCCATTTTAACACTATTTAACTTATAATAGTTTCCGATATCAAAATTAATGTTCAACTTATTATTAACCAATATTTGAGTCCAAAATTCGTATCCCCCATCTCCCTATTTCTTGCATAGGTAAACAGTCATAGAGGTACATATATCGATTCAAAGGCTCATTCTGGACAAAATATAGCATTTGCATGCATGCATGTATATATATATAACATGCAATAAATTGATTAAAATCCAATTTATACTATCAAGGACCGATAGCACATGGATGATCAATGTGTTGAGACGAGTATACTGTCTCTCCATCGCTACCGGACTGCCGCTGTCGAAAAACTCAACATCACCAAAAATTTGTTTCTATTGATGAGAGGATTCCAATGCTACCCTTTGATTCAAAATTTGAGCAACGTAGACACCGAAATGGGCCAAAAATAGTTAAGTTATCTCTTCCTCTGCCGTGCTCTAATTAACACTCCGCCGTTGTCAGAGTCACCATGTAATGCTTTCAACACGTTCCTCTCGTCAAATGCTTCCTTACCCAGCCCTCAAAGCCATCGATGGTCGCCGAAAAGTGATAACCCTAGATGACCACCGAAGCTCGTTCTCTCAGTCTCCTTTCGCTGCCGCTGCTCCGCCGTCGGATGAGGGTGTTTGTGTGGCTAGGAATGGAGGTAATAGTGTGGAAAGTAGATTGATGGGTTTAGGGGCTGAGATGGTCACCAGGGAAAGTTGGTCGGAGATGGTGGTGCTTTGGTGAGAAGGAAGAAAAGAAAAGAAATGGAGGAAAGAAAAAGAAAGGAAAAATGGGGAAGAGAGAGCTTGCCTGGTATTCTTAAATCTCATTTTTTTTTCCATTTTTTTAATTTTCAATTTAATCCCTTAATATTTTAAGTTATACAATTTTACCCTAGGTTTTTAGAAAATTGTGATTAACCCCAAATTATTCAAATGTCAACATAATTAAGTCTACAAAATTTATAATTTAGCCCATAAAATGTTTTAAAATAATTAATAATATGAAATTCATAAAATTTCCAAATAATGATAAAATCATATATTATTATAAATAAAATCAATAAAATTTTAGGGGTGTTACAGTAACATATAATTTTATAAGCTAAAATATCACTTAATATTCCATGTAACTTTGACAAGTAAAATTTATTTATTTTTATTTATATATGTAGTTATTTCATTTTTTTGAAATTATCAATTAATATATATATTATAAGCATGAATGTCATAATAAGTAAATTTTTAATATTCAATTTAAAATAAAATATCAATATCTCATAAGTTTCTTTTATAATTAAAATATAAAAATTACAACCATTAAATGGATACTTACTTTCAACCTAATTTTTTTGATCTCACACCATTAATCCGTGTAAAAGTATTTTTATGAATTATTATAAGCAAAAATATTAAAATAAATTTACACGATAATTATAAAATAATGTAATAAAATATATTAAAAAATATAAAAATTGATATCATTTGCTATTTGAGTAGTCATTTATCAAACTATTGAAAATTTTTAATTATGTCAACTACATACATGTCCCATATAAAAGAATTTATTTCAAATAATTGAAAATGAGTTTTCCATTATTATATTGTTAAAAAACTAAAATGATATAAAATTAGTAATATAAAAATAAAGTTAAGAGTTTATAGTTGTTGTAAGAAGTAATTGTTTATATTTGAAACATATTTTTTAATGAAATTATTTGTTATATTCTATATGTATATATATATATATATAATTTTATCTAAAAATATTTTACATATCTAAAAATATTATTATAAAAATAATTAAATTTTGAAGACTTTGATAAATTGAGGACTTGCATATCAATTAATTTATAGTTATTCATTTCTCAAAATTCTGACTTTTAACTAAGAGGTGATGATTTGATATTTTACATAAATAATTGTTTATCTCTTTCATAAGCAACAAATAAGTTATAAAATATTTTATATAAGTCACGATATTAAGAGATAATTATGATTTTTAAATATTTTAATTTTACTTTTGGAGTTGTCTAGAAAATAATTATTTAATTAATAAATAAAAACAATTTATTTTATCAAATGATTAAATATTATTTATTTATTGATTAATTTTTTTATTAAAAATAATTGAATATTGTACTATTTCAAATAAAAATAATGTTATTGTATCTATATAAATACAAAAAAAGTATTAAATATGAAAAATTGGTTGTTGTTTTGAAATAACTTAGTTATCAACTATTCTTTTGAGATAAATTTTAATCTTTTTTGGATAAAAATGTATAATTAAATTAAATGAAAAATCTCACTCATTGAACAAAAAATAAGCTAATATTTATTAGACAATTTCATTACTTCATATATCCATTTAATTTTTGATAGTTAATATTATCAAAGTGAATATACCTTACTAAATATGAAATATATCAATTATGTAAAAGTATTTACTTAGCAATGAAATTTTAATTTTTAGCTGTATATACATAATGTTTTATAAATAATTTATTTATTGAAGAGAAATAAAGTGATTTTCTTATAAAAAATATTATAAATAAGTAAAGGCTCACTTATGAAAGCACATGATATAATATAGAAAAAAATAAAAAAATTCTATCTTATATGCACATAATTAGAAATGGGTATATCAAGTGCTAATAAATTTAATTACTATTTTTTATAAAAAAAATAGTATTTCTTCTTTATTTGATAAAAAAATAGGAATAATTTCAGCAACTTAATAAAATTATAAAATTTTCAAATATTTCATAACATCACATTTGTAGCACCCCACTTAGGATACCCCTAAGTTGAGACGTCACTCCAGTTCCATCATAAATTGAACCCACATTACAATCAATTGGCCCATTAGAAAAGTTTTCAAAATTTATGAGAGCCAGCAATGGATTTCAGCTTAAGCAAACCTCAACAAATGTATTATATACAAACCATAACTGATCCCATAATATTCAACATAATATAAATACCTTGCAGATGTTAAAATTTAGACCTAACATATCACAACATCTCTAGGGTATACAAAATGTCCAAGAGTACCCATAAACATGTACAAACATTTTTCTATTACCAAATTTGTTCGCCGATGCAAGCCTAGAGTTTGAGTTCATCACTTAACCTTGTTTAAGAAAATCAAAGATAAAACGGGAGAGTAAGTCCAAAGGATTTAGTGAGAGATAATCGTAATAATAAGCAGTAGGGATCTGTCGAGGAAAAATCAACTCAATAGATAATATATTAATCGTCAAATCAATAATAGATTAGGATACAACCATTTGCAAGTTTAGTAGATAGGGATTATCAAATTTAAGATTTCTAGTAGGTACTCACTTGGGACTTGTGACCATTTCCTTGAACGGCCTAGGATTATCTCAATCAGATCGGTTTGGGAGGAAATACAGATGACTCATTCGGCCCGAACAACAACCCAATCTAGACCAAGAAATTACATAGGTTACAACAATCAGAATACATGATCAAATTTCAAATAGTCAGGATACAATCAAGTAAATCAATTCCAAATAACATATACAATCTAACGATCATAACATAACAGGCATATCATATTTCCTTTATTTTCGTCATTCCGAACATATTAACATATCCTGAGCTCAACAGTTGGGAACCACTTAATAGCACATCTCAAGTTTAACAGTTGGGAACCACAGTTTGAAATTTATCCCCATATAGCAAATTACCAATAAGGTTATACAAGCAATATATAGAATGGTTAATAGTTAATTGAACGGTAATAGGTAACGAAACGGTAACAGTATAGACTAGGCAAATCAATGTGTCGGCAAGGCAACTAATAACATAATAGAATAGTACAAAATGCTAGCAAGGCAAATCGATAACATATAGGACAGGCTCAGACAAGCTGTTAAGACTCAACATGCAATAACAGAATAGACTCAACATGCAATAACAGAATGGATTCAAATAGACTCAGATAGATATAATCAATGCCAGGTTGGCAGATCCTTAAAGGGGTTTTTCCAATAAACAAGAGTAGGTACAATACATGAGCATGTTAACCCTCACAGGGGTATATGATGCAATTAATGAATAATAAATAAGATCTCAAGCAAATTATAAATTTCAATAACCAAGATGCAGTAATAGTGCAGAAACCAATCTAACCACCTTTGTGGTTGCCTCAATAACAGATAAGTGTAAGCAAGTGCCAAGTTGGCAAACCCTCACCTCCGTAGCTTTAGAAAATATTGTCGCAACCTGCTGGTCTATTGGACCTAGCTCCTCGTCACCTAACCAAAAGAATAGGACAACTGTCAAAATCTTCATTCAATTCTATAATTACAATCTTACTAATAATAGTCTAAAATCGATAGCTATTCACTTAATATAGTAGTTTTAGGATTTGCTCAGCATACTTGTTACAATTATGCTAATCACGCCGGTCTCTATAACAGGATAATATCAAGTCCTTAATTACCAAGTTAACCTTGCAACGTCACATAAAATTGATTTTAATGATCTGATTATCCTCAATAACTCAATTTACCACTAAGGTCTCAAATCCAAAAAATCCAAAAAATTAGGGTTTTCATTCTTCAATTGACTTAATTAACCTAAAATTATCTCATTATAATACAAATTTGGGTCCACTAAGCTATGCAATAGTCCATGCATGATCCATATCCTGATTCCCATATCAATTTTTTTTTATATTTTCTCAATAATGCACAAGATGCAGTAAAAATATTAATGGTACAAAGCTTGAAGCCCAAATCCAGCCATTACCTAAGATTTTTTTATTGGCACTTTCAAGTCATGAACCAACTATACCATTGCAATCATCACGACGAGGTGAAGAATTTACCTCAACACTGCTGCCACCCCACTGCCGTCGATCGCTGGGAATGGTCATCACCACCTTTAATCGATGCTCCTCAACTCCAGCAATCCAAATCTTTGGTCAATTTCAAGTTTTGCCATGCAGAGGGTCATCAATTGAAGCTCGAAAGCTCTAAAGCTACCTTACGCCACTGTCTTGATTTTCCTCAATTTGCGGTTGCTGGTGGTTGGTTCTTAAAGCTGAAGCCACCTTTCTGTTTCTTGAGCAGAGCACTACCAAACCATCTACCTAAAACTTAGCTTCTATCATCGGAGAAGTCACGACCACCACCTCCGCTGTGGCCTAGTCTTCTTGTTCAGTTTTTGGCCACTCCGTTGGTTAGTTTTGCGAGATATTGGTACTAATGAGTTTCTTGTGCTAAGAGGAAGAGAATGGTAGGTGGTTTGCAAAGTTTCATTGCTCGTCGGAGGGATTTTGTCGGAGGGGTTGATGGGGGGTTCGCATGGTGAAAAGAATGAGAAAATTTCTAGGGGGATGCTATATAAAGAACAACTTCTTGAAATCTCAAATTGACCCCCAAAATTTCTGCCCAGCCTTCAATTAAGTCCTTCAAATTCTTCCGTCTCTCAATTCAGTCTTGAAGCTTCCTTAGTGCCTAACATTAGCCCATTTGACCCAAAATATTTCTACTTTGACCCACAAAACTTTCAAGTGTTGGTCAATCAAGTCTTCTCAAATTGCGATTCAACCCCAAAATTTTCAATTTCCATGCAATTAAGTCCTTTTTATTTAACTAAATATGCCTTTTAAATTATATATATGTATATTTATATATAAATATTTTGATATTATAAGTAAGCAAATAATTTTTTTAAAATATAAAGTTTTTTTGTACCATTTCTTAATGATGTGAAAGTTACAGTTACAATTTTCATGACATTTGAGATTTTATTTTATTTTTTTGTTAGAGTAAATATATAAACCTCTTTATACTTAGTTTTTGAAAACAGCTTACATTAGGTTAATTTTTGATGTACTAATTTAGTATGTAGCTTGTAACATGTAATTTTGTAAACTAAAATATCTCTTAATATTTTATGTAACTTTCATAAGTAAAATTTATTTATATTTATTTATATATGTAGTTATTCTATTATTTTTAAAATTATAAAATAACATACATTATGTACATGAATAAAATAATAAGTAAATTTTCAATATTCAATTCAAGAGAAAATATCACTCTCTCATATATAAGTTTCTTTTATAAATATATAAATATGTACAATTAAATGGATACTTACTTTCAGCCAAACTTTTTCGATCTAACATCATTAATCCATGTAAAAATATTCTTTATGAATTATTATAACCAAAAATATTAAAATAAAGCCAGTGATAGAATTATAAAATAGTTTAATTAAATATATTGAAAAATATAAAAAATTGATATTATTTGCTATTTAAGTAGTCATTTATCTAACTTTTGAAAATTTTCAATTATGTTAACTATATGTATATGTCCCATATAAAAAAAACTTATATCAAATAATTAAAAATGAGTTCTCTATTATATTACTAAAAAGCTGAAATGATTTAAATTAATAATATAAAAATAAAGTTCATAGTTGTTGCAGGAAGTAACTTTTTATATTTGGAATATTCTTCAGATTAAATTATTTGTTAAATTCTATATATAGAGTTTTATCTAAAAATATTTTAAATATCTAAAAAATATTATTTTAAAAATAATTAAATTTTAAAGATTTTAATAAATCGAGTTCTTACATATCAATTAATTTATAATTATTCATTTCTCAAACTTCTAGCTCTTTAATAAAGATTATGAAATATTATTAAATATATTTTCAATTTTGATGAAAGAAAATTAGAGATAAAATATAATCATATCGGTCAGAGATAATAATCCACAACAAACAAAAATCTTTTAATTGAATTAAAATGTACAAAATTCTAAGAATTTGCCATTTGGTCAAAATTACACAATTAGAATCAAAATTGCATAATGTGGGTCCCACACCATCATGCTATATATAATAGTACTAGCATTATCTCCGTGCATAGATTCTTTAAAATTACTATATATTAATATAATTATTGAATTATAAATATAACTAAAATAATAATATAAAAATAAAATTACCGCAAAAATATCAAGTAATTAGTAAAATTAAATTTAAAGTTTTAAAATTTAGTATTTAAAAGTTAGTAAAATATAAAGACATCTCATAGACATTATGTCACAAAAAATAAATTTCAAAATTATTCAACAAAAAGTTAAAAAAACTTTAAAACATACTAAAATAAATATCTATGAATATGATTATATACTTTATCAAAATGTATATATATATGTATATATATCAAAAGCTAATAGATAGTTGCATTAAAAAATAAAAATATATGAGAATGATATAGAACACAAGATTGATGGCTTGAAAGTTGTTTGAAAAAATTTAAAATTATAATACTTTAATATTATTTTAGACTTAAAAGAGGATGAATATGTATTAAGTTAAAACTTAAAATATAAAGAATTAAATAATATATTAGTTGTCAAGGATTAGAAAAATCTTATTTAATTTTAGTTTTTGATTAAAAATCAATTAAGTCTAGACAAAACTATCATAGTAAAGATAAAAAAAATTAAAAAATTAAAATAAATATATAAAATAATTACAAAGTTAAGATCAATATTAGTATATAAGTTCATAGAAACCTTTTAATTTGACCCATAACTTAGTTATCAAATTATTAAGTGAAGAAAAAGTTTGATATTAGTAATGCAAAGTTAAAATCATAGTAAATTGATCAAGTAATTATAAGCTCAAAATTAATTTTAAATAGGAATTAGTGATAGGATACAAGGATGAAATTAGAATGTAAAATAAGATATGGAAAAAAAAATTATTATGTTCATTCTCAATTTTTTTGTATGAATGTAATTGGATATTCATATTATGTTTCACAAATAGCAAAAAAAAAAGTGAATAACAAAAAAAGTTGTTAACCTTTCAAACAATCAAAATTTAAAAAAATAAAAAAAGAAAATTATAGATATTGATCGACTAAATAATGTCTTAGAGTTATAAACTTCAAAAGTTAATAGGTGTATTTTCTATTGCAATAATTATCCCATAATTTTTTTAAATATATTAAAAATGATCTAAGAATATATATTGATATAGTATATAAACGTTTTAAAAAGAGTTCGAATTATACATATTTATACATACATAATTACAAATATATGAATATAAAATAAAATTAAATGACATACTTCTAAAATTATGAATATTCAAAAAGTGAAATAAATTTTATGTCACACACCTGAAATTTGGCATTTTTGAGAAATGAGAATTTAGAAATTAAGATATTGATAAATCAAATTTTAGGGCTCGAAAGATAAATCCAAAGGATTTAATTATAAGAATTTCAAAAGTTTTGGGGGGTAAAATTGCAATTTTCAGGGACTTGATTAGATGACATTTTCAAAAGTTTGGGGTTGCATGGTAATTATTCTTAGTCAAAGGGGTCAAAGTCATGCACTAACTATTTTTGGGGCTGAATTGAAGTGTTGCGAATTTTTTAAGGACCAAATTGAAGAATAATGTAAAGGTTTGGGGGCCAATCTCTAATTTGGAAAATTTAAATTTTATAAATGTCAAATTTCATTTTCCTTCCCCATTTCCTTACTTCTTCTTCACTGAGAGCCCTCATCTACTCTGGTGATCTCTTTTGGCAGGTGGCCATACCATAAACCAAACCGACCACTCTACTGTCCTCCATCCTAAGATTCCAACCATACCACATGCACATACTTTTCACTGGTGAGCCATTGAAAACATGAAGACCGAAAGTGAGCTCTGGATAGTTGCTGGGTTTCCACTTTTCTGGTGATTGTGGTGGTAGACCAAGGGTATTTCAAGAAGGACTTAGCTCAGGGAAGCGTTGGTGGGCTTTATTTTAAGTTTCAATCACCGGAGACGACGAAATGGGGGTGACAAAGCATGGCGGTGTGAGGTGGTGTTGTGACTTTTAGACTGTGATTGACCAGCTTCCTGATAGCTTTTGGTGAAAGTGATTGGACCATTGGACAACTCTTGTTGAGATGTATATTTTGGTTGTGGTGTTGAGATTTTTCGGTGGCAGCAGCAATTCTGAGACAGAATCCTTCTCTCATTGCGGGGATCATAGTGGTGTTCTTGGCTCGTGGTTTTGAGGTCCAATTAAGCAGATTTGTGGGTAAAAGGGAGTTAAATGATATATATTTATATGTATATATATACACGTAATGTGTCATTGTTTCCAATGGACCTTGTAATATGCCATTGATGAGGATTTGTATAAGATTGGTATATATAACTCCATGCATGGACTATAGTGTAATTAGTCCTGATTCTGTATTATTTTATGTAATATTAGGATTAATTGAGATAATTAAGCAATTTATAACTATGATTTATGAAATTAGAACTTGTGATATGATAATTGGGTGATTCGAGATGATATGGGACTAAGACTCGGTGTATGCATGCGCCAGTATGAGTTTAGTAAAATTGGATAGCATTATTTTATGAAGATTATGAAAAATTATCAAGTATTGTAATAAGATAACTCTAATTCTATGGATTTGAGATTTAAGCGGCAAGTATTAGGTAAATTGAGATAATTGGACTATTATGTTTAGTAGGTAATCAGTGGTTTTGGAATATTGATAAGTAAACTAGTAAGAATTAAGGTTGAATGTGGATTTAACTATAAATATACTCTTTTGGTTAGGTGTCGAAGGAGTAGGTCTCAAGGACTAGTAGATTGCTGTTGTGGCCAACCGTTTTGAGAATTTGAAGGTGAGGGTCTGCCATTATGGCCTTGTTATATCTATTTGTTCTTGTGGCATAAACCATGTAAGGGTTAAGTTGCTTAATTGTATCTTTTCGTGAATGTTTGAATCGTATTGCTTGTTTATTTGAGATCTGTATTTGATTGTGCACTTAATCGTAATCGATTGCTTGATTTGTATATTCCTGTGAGGTTTAGTACTCGTTTCACGTTATTGAGTTAGTTCTTGCTTTTTCTGGCGCCCAAAACTTTTGATGGTTATTTGTTTTGTTCTTGTTCGCGTTTAAAACTTGTTATTGTCCTATTAATTATCTCAATTGGTCCTTGTTATCGTTTTGCATTTGTTCTTATCGGTTTGTGATCTGAATGTCTATTGTTCATCCATTTTGTTATCTGTTATGGTTTGTGATGGTCATATAGGAGTAAAGGGATGTTAATCTCTATTGTGTGCATGGGATAAGCTGTAAGCCCTAAACTCTCGAACAAGTAATGGAATTTTAATCCCTGTTGTGTGCATGGGATAAGCCATAAGCCCAAATGGTTAAGTAATGGGATGTTAATCTGTGCTGTGTGCATGGGATAAACTGTAAGCCCAGAACTCTTAGATTTAGTAATGGGATGTTAATCCTTACTATGTGCATGGGGTGAATTTGATAAGTTTGTTCTATTTTGACCTGTATTTTGACTATAGTTTGATTGTTGTACCCTGCTCATGGAGCAACAAGGATAGTGAAGTTTCTTGGTTTAGATCAGGCTGTTGTCCAAGTCGAACAAGCCATTTGTATTTCCTTCTGAACTGATTCAGTTGAGATGGACCATTCCTCCCTAACAAATTCGGTTGAGACGATCTTGGGCTGTTCAAGTCGATAGTCACAACCCCCAAGCTAGTATCTCCTGATAGCTTTGAACTTGTTGATCCCTATGATTTTTCCTGATTGTCTATAATTGATCTATTTGTAAATTGATACTTGATTGCCTATATCCGATATGTTCCTGTTATTGTTGTTGATTGACGATTTGTTGGGTTGATTTTACCTGATAGATCCCTATTTTCTTTATTATAAATATCCCTCACTAAGTCTTTTAGACTTACCCCTGTTTCTTCTCTATTTTCTTAGATAGGACTGAATGATAAACTTGGACTTTCAATTGGATCGACAAGTATAATTTTGTATTTGAATAGCCGTGTATATTTGCATACTTGGGCATGCTTTGTAACCCTAAGGATGTTGTGATATGTTAGGTCTGAATTTAACATTTGCAGGGTGTATATATTATGTCGAACATTTTGAAACTGTTGATGGTATGTACTAACTACTTATGTTGTATGTTATGGGATCACCTAAGGTATGTATATAGTGTTTTGTGAAAGTTGGTTAAGTTGAAGTGTGTTGCTATCTTTGATAACTCTTGTTGAAGTTGTTTAAGTTTGAAATCTACTGCTATTTCTTATAAATTTGAAGTATTTTTGATGGGCCTATTGCTTGTTATGGGCTTTGAATTAAGACTGAAATGAATGGTGTCTCAGCTAGGAGCTATCTCGGGTGGGGTGCTACATTTCAAAAATATTATAACAAAAAAATAGATCTCATCCTATAAAACTATAAACTTAGATGAGGAAAAACAAAGCGAATTGATAAATAAATTATAAAATTTAACAATAAATTAATAACTTGATTCAAAAAATAAGTAAAAGGATGCTAAATGTATAATAATTTAAATAAAATAGAAATTAAATGACAAAATTTACCAATAATTAAGGAGAAAAATATAATTAATAAAAATAAAATAAAATTAAAATATTAAGTGCAATTAGTACATCTCATAATAAATGAATTGATAACATAAACTAAGTAGTAAACAAAAAAAGACATAGAAATTTACAAATTTAATAGGAATAAAAGCTAAATGATGGACTTTATTTAGGTTGAAAAGAAAATTATAGCATTAAAATCCAAAAAATCTCTTCCATCAAGCAGTATACCTAAAACAAACCAAAAAAAAAAAAAAAAAAAAAAAAAAAAAAAAAAAAAAAAAAAAAAAAAAAAAAAAAAAAGAAAGAAAGAAAGAAAGAAAACAAAATAAAAAAGGTGAACAATAAAATCAAATAAATAATAAACACTTTGAATAATGAACTAAAGATGTACACAAAGAGATAGAAGGGAGAAAATGCTAGAAAATAAAGAGGACACAAAGAATAGAGAAAAAGTATGCTAGAACTTGAGAATATAATGAAATGACTTTTGAAAAACTATATGTATTGTATTATATATATAAATTAGTTATTAAAGATAAGAGAAAATCATGAAAGACTTATCAAACTATAGAATTTAAATGATCAAGAAATCTTCCACAAATTGAAAGTAGAGATAGAAAAGATTTTGTAGATAAAATGCAATTATTTTTTGATATTAGAGATAAATAATGAATATTGTTCTAATCAAGATAATAATTTCAGAAGGAATAAATAATATCAAATTTAATAATTAAAAATTAATTTTTAAATTTAATTAAAAAACTCAAAATTTGGTCAAAATTGCACAATTATGGGTTCCATATCATTGTGCTATATATAATAGTATAGATAAATAGATATCTTTTAAATTTTGAATGAAAGAAATTAGAGATAAGATGCAATCTTATCGATTGGAGATAATAATCAACAAATAATGAAATTTTTTTAAATAAATTAAAAAGCTCAAATTTCTAAGAATTTGTCATTTGGCCAAAATTACACAATTAGAATCAAAATTGTATAATTATGGATCTCACACCGTAGTGCTGTACATAATAGTATAGATAGATAGGTATAATTTGAATTTTAAATTAAAGAAAATTAAACATAAGATATTATCAAATTGGTTAGGGATAATAATTAACAATTAATGCAAATTTTTTAATTAAATTAAAATACTGAAAATTTAAAGAATTTGAGACTTGGCTAAAATTACACAATTAAATAAGTCTATATATATATATATATAAATAAATAAATAAATATATTTGGAGGAGAGAATGAAGAGCATCATGATAAATAGGCAACACAGTGAGCTCGGCATTCGTTGGGCATCTGTATATTGAACGCGTCATGGGAAATTATGGGGATCCTTGAGAATTGGCAGTAATTTCAGAATCCACCATTTCTCTGTCACGGCGGGTCCAAGAACAGTTTTTAGATGGCCGTATGTGTCCTCCCGTCGCTTCAGTTGTGTGGTTAGACGGCCGTTGAGAAGCGCGATAAGTTGGGCCCCCTTGTTTATAATCTTCCTTTTTTCTAGAAATGCCGTTGCAGTTTGCACGATACATTGCTAGTAGTGGTAGTCCTGAGCGGAAAAATCCGAGCATTCTGAAAATTTACCGTTGATACAAAAGAAATAGAAGTCGGTGATAACGTCTTAAGATAGATACGTAGAGCTATTAGCTAAACTTTTGTGCATTTTACGTACGCTCACTCTTTTTCATATGTCCCTGCTTTATTTATGTATCCTTCAACCCGGCCCGGCCCGGCCCGGCCCACTTCTCTTTATCACCTCCCTGAGTTGCGTTGAGCCAATGCAATTTTTGAATGCTTGCAGTGCCATTACAAAGAATTGATCTCATGCTTTTTGTTGGATTGTTGTTGATGCTTAATTGATCGCTACATTTTACTTGTTCTTAATTATATATCATAATTGTTAATATCAACTTATAAATAAATTTAATTATTGTACATTAATTATAAGCTAATTATTATTTATTAATTAAAATATAATTATTTAACTATTTATTACTTACAATTTATGTATAAATAAAACTTAGTTATTTTTTTTAAATAAAACAACTTTTTAATAATTTATATATATATATATATAATTAGACTCAATAAAGATTCATCAAATTTAAAAAAATAAATAATATTACGTTATATGAAATAACATCATCTTAACTTATTTATTAAATAAATAAACATAATATTTAATTATTCATAAACTATGAAACATAATTAATATATATGACAAGTTATTTAAATAAATTAATTTAATAAGTTATTTAACTTATTATTTAATTAATACATTATTTTGTAAATAAATTACTTAGTAATAATTAGATAATTTTACATAAATTTAATTGTTGCTCTCAACAATTACTTTAAGCATATCAATATTAATTTATTAAAATCAATAGATTATTAAATAAATATCACTTTATAATCAAATTTTTTATTATAATTTTAAATAAATGTAAAGATTGATAGTTAATGAAGAATATTTTTTAAAGAGGACTAATTTATTTATTATATCAAATTAAGACATCTTTAGTTATTTATTAAATGAACAACTGTAATATTTCATTAATACAGTAAATATTAAATATAGCTAATATATTACTTAATTAATAAGTAAATTTAATACATTATTCAATAAATGAATTATTTAGTAATAATATAAATAATATTTAATAAATTTAATTTATTTTTTGATAATTAGTTTAATTAAATTTGTAAACATAAGTTTTAAAATTTTTTAACTAGTAAAATTTTAATATTTTCATATATATAAATATATACAATATATATATATATATATATATATATGGATGTATGAAATGAAAGAATGATAAATAAATAAGTGATGTGATAGATAAAGTGAATTCAAATTTCAAAAATGATGGAAATAAAAAAGAAAAATAAAAATTAAACCAAATGGGCCCTTAGTAATGAAAAATAATATTTTCAAAAATAAAATGTTCTTTAAAAAGTAAAAGATAGAAGAGATGTGATATACTACTGTGGTGGTAGACTACTTAAATAAAACCTATTACTTTTCACAAGAGGTCACTCGAACTCACTTGCAATGGTAGTTTGTGAATCAATCATATTTTTGTGGTGGCAAGTCTTGGTTAATTAGCTTTTCAGTGGGGCTGTGGCACACTGAACCATTGAGCCAATTACATTTGTGGTGAATAGATCTCGATGGCTACATCACCTTGAACCAGTGAACCACACGCCTTTATAATGGAGAGATTTTTATTGATTAATGCTTCGATGAGGCTCTAGTATTGTGAACCAATCACCTATGGGAGGAATTTCCTCTAAATAGCGCTTTGATGAGGTTGTGGTGACGGGCTCATTTTTTCGACAATAGTTATGATTTAAACGAAACATTCTATAAAGCAAAGAAATTTTGATTCAATAACATTTTGATAGAATCATGAGGAGGGGCTCATCTTTTGAGCACTATT
Source organism: Jacaranda copaia (assembly GCA_014898725.1). Classification (NCBI taxonomy): domain Eukaryota; kingdom Viridiplantae; phylum Streptophyta; class Magnoliopsida; order Lamiales; family Bignoniaceae; genus Jacaranda; species Jacaranda copaia. The sequence continues at coordinate 1,548,422 of JACGDI010005232.1, read as the reverse complement.
TATAGCTCAAACAGAATATTCTACGGGCAAAAGAAAGAAAAAAATATAAAAAAATACTCATGTAGGAACTTAAAAATTCCTTGTAGCATTTTTTTTAAGCCCTTGGTGAAATTGGCTGACCAGAGATCACAAAGCCGAGGAAGATAAAAAATATGGTAGTTTCAGGCCCGCTAAATTCTTCACTTTGGATGGCCACTGAAATAGCAGAGGCCGTCAATGGAAGAATCATCAAATGGGGCCGACCCGGTTCAATCTCCACGGACACTCGGACGCTTCACCCGGGTCAATGGTTTCTTCCCCTCGTTGGCCAAAACTTTGATGCCCACTCCTTCATAACCCCTCAGTTGTCCGCCAAAGGGGCTGTTGGAGTCATTGGCAACCGCGTATGCGAAAACTGGGACAAGGGTTTTGTTCAAGTTGATGGCAGCACTACAGACTCGCTTAAAAGATTGGCGATTTTTGCAAGGAAAAGGTTTAATGGTTGCTTGGTTGGGTTGACGGGTAGTGTGGGCAAAACCACCACGAGAACCATGATATCATTGGCGCTAGAGAGCATTGGGTCAGTTTATCAAAACCCTGGAAACTGGAATAATGACATTGGGGTCGCGTTGTCGCTTGTTGGGATGCCCAGGGATGTGGGATTTGGGGTGTTGGAGATGGGGATGAGCAAGAAAGGAGAAATCTTGGAGCTTGCTGGGATGAGTAGGCCTAATGTAAGGGTGGTTCTGAATGTGGGCCCTGCGCATTTGGAGAATTTCGCCAGTTTGCGGGAGGTTTCAGCTGCAAAAGGGGAGATTTTGAGAGATGCAATGCCGGGGGATGTGTGTGTTTTGAATGCTGATGATCCTCTTGTTATGAGCCTTCCTGTTCCTGCGGGTGTCAAGAAGGTCAGTGAGGCTTGGATTTGCTGTTTTTGGAATTTTACCTGCTTATCATATGGTGTTATTGTGTATTTCTTTCTTTCTGGAGAGTTGAATCTTTTTTGTCTCATAGCTTAGTTTTCTGATTGATAGGATGTTAGATTGCAATTGCATGCATTGCTTGATAGATTAGACATTCTTTCATATTCAAGATTTTGTGTTTCATATGTGGATGAGGATATGCGTCTATATTTGTTTGTATAAATAAAAAAATTAGATTTCTTGATCAGTATGTCCTTGCAGCCATCTAAACATCTTGCATTGGACTAGTTTAATTGTTCCTTATAACTTTCTTTCAGGTGCTCTTTGGTCAGAGACAAGGCTCAGATGTTCGGCTAGCTTCAGTGCGAAGTATAGATGGTGGTCTTAAAGTAGAGATTGTTTTGGAGAATAGTGCAGAAATGTAAGTTTTTATCTTCAGCACACAATTACATTCACTTCTATTGAAACTGTTGTTAAAAATAGTAAAAGAGCACCAAAGTTCCACTTGGCTGTGTAATGTAGTCTGATTTTTTAATTTGATAAGAAATTTCTGAATTCCAGTTTCAAGCTTTGAATTCATATATAGGGACTCAAGATATGAAATGAAGGCTGTGTTTTCTCTTTGTGGTGGTGACTTCATCAATCTTGACCCTGGTTCTGCGAAGAGCCATCCCTTCCCAACCATTATTTTTTTCCTTTGGATTATGGCCTACAAATATTATAGGATCATACTTTTTTAAATCCCGCTTAAACTTCTGGAAATTTCCTGTTACTTTCCTGGAGTTTCAGATTTTGCGAAGTCCTTCTTTCAAAAAATAAGCAAATGTGCATACTCTTTCTGAGAAGTCCTTATGATGGATAACACATTTCTGAGCCTCGCAGAGGATCTCTTAGTGGGGTGGGTTTTTTTTTTTTTGCTCTGTGTGTGTGTGGAGGGGGGTGGTTGCATGTAAATGTATTGTTCTCTTGGACAAAACATTTTCTTGATAATATCAAATTTTCATCTGGTTAACAAGTTTGCTTTCCTTTTCGTTGCTTTATATTCCTATAACTGCCTTTATGTTTTTGAATGTCTCTCACTCTCGCTAGATATTCTTGCCTGCTGTTATCCATATTTGCATTAAGCTTTTTTGCTTACTCAATTGGATTAACTGGCATGATGCGACATATTCAGGGTTAAATTTGTGATCCCAAGCCCAGGCCTGCATTTAGCTCTCAATGCATGTGCAGCTGCTGCTGTTGCAACTTCCTTGGGAGTTCCTCTTGCTCTAGTGGGAAAATCCTTGTCTCAATTTATTCCTGTCCATGGCAGGTCAGAGCTTGAAATTGCTGCAAATGGTATCACAGTAATAAATGATGTTTACAATGCAAACCCTCATAGCACAACATGCGCAATTGACTCCTTAAGAGCAATTGACTGCTATGGTAAAAGAGTTGCTATTCTTGGGGACATGCTTGAACTTGGTCCAAATGAAATCAAGTTTCATGAATTGATGTTGCTGCATTGTCTTGATGCTTGTATTGATGTGGTCGCCCTAGTTGGCAAGAGATTTTTGGCAGCAGCTGATAATTTGGAGGTTTCTGGGGAGATAAACTTGGTATGCGCTCATGATTCTCAAAGCCTTGCATCCAAAATTTTGAAATATTTGCACCGTGATGATGTCGTTTTGGTGAAGGGTAGCCGTGGAATGAAAATGGAGAAAATAGTTCACGCTATCAAATCCTATGTTCCAGCGGCCCAACCTGGCCCTTATACGGGAATTTAACAGATTAGGCTTTTGTGGCAACTATGACTGTTTTTGGACATTGTGTCTTTTGTTCTAGAAACAGTGACATGTAAGGACAACCATTAAGATTGCATTTTTTCGTCCAAATGCCTGTGAAACCCTTGGCCATGCTCGACAAAAATAAGTTGGTATTGATCAGCAGGATCAGATAAAACTGCTTTTGGGCAGCTCTTAAAGGAGAATGCATGTTCTGCTGAGCTAATTGGAATCCCCACAACATGTCCCTTCTGCACATTTTTCTTCACAAATCTTGATTTGCTGTTTTGTAGTTCTATTCTAATTCCTTGCTTCTGTTGCATACAATGAGATATTGACATGCTTCAGAATGTCAACAAGAAACTTGCTCTGATTCAAACCTTCCTTAGGCTTAATCTGTTTATAAGGACAAAAAGAAAGGGTTGTTTGGGCTTAACTTTTCAGTTGCACGAGTCAGCTTTGTGTCATCAACAGCTCAAGATGAAGATAATGGGGCATCAGAAAGTTGGTTCTGCTGCCTTCTTTTCTTTTTTTTCAAGTCATTAGGTGGCAGCTCTAATGAACCTTAATTAAATTGAACAATTATGACAAGAGACAGACACACGTCATTCTTTCATCATTCCTTAATTTTCTACTCTTAATGGCTGATGTTTTTCTATGGACAAAAGCTTTGGGTTCACACCCCTTGTATTTTATGCACAGCCCAAGTTTTAAGAGTTAACAAAACCTGATAAAGTTGGGTCAAAAGTGTTTAATCATTCAATTGTAAAACACACACACGC
>JACGDI010005232.1:1523126-1544303 GCA_014898725.1 Jacaranda copaia | reverse complement strand
TTTTTTTTTTTTTTTTGTTTTTTAAATTTTATGCAGCCCCCATCGGAATAATATTTGTTCAATAGATGCATAACCTGCACGTACATGACTAGGCAAAAGATTTTATTTGTGTGTCTAAACTGAACTTTTGCGGAAATTTTTTCACTCGACCTGCTTGTGTAGAAAGGTGAATTTTGATGAATAAGAATCATGATGAAAAATTAAAAGTACTATGAATCATTGGGCTAAAATCTGTTTATATCAATTTTTTAAAATTAAATTAAAGTAATATTTTTATATTTTTTCAGCATCGATACGATTAATATGGATTCGATCCAGTTAAAAAAAATGAATTTGTTGAGATCTGATTTCAATTTGCTTTGATGACCACCTAGTGCAATGTTTAAAAAACGAAAAGAAAATTGAAAAAGAAATACAGATTAGACCTAAAAAGTGGCAAAGGAAAAAAAAATACAAAAGTCTTCTTCCCAAATCCCACATGCAAGTCACAACTTTCTTATTTTTCGCCTTGTCTCACTGTTGTCTAAAATCAAAACCTCATCTTTACCTTTTCATCCGCAAATTCCACAGATCAAGGTTGAATCTTATGACAACATAAGTCATTGTGTGCCGGAGGGATATTCCTGTTGCCCATATCTCCGTCTTATTTTGCTGCCGTTAAAGGCGCGTCCAATACCTGACGCTTTCGGTTTGAATTTATTTCATTACGAAGAGGGTATTTTTATTTAGTTAAACAATAGTTATTGTTAAATGTTGATATTAATTATTATATATTAATATTTATTACTACCAAATTATCAGTTAATATTCTAATTGTAATTGTATATTTCATTGTTCTATTGGAAAAATAAAAATAACTTTTGCTTCCAACAATTTGACAAATCATATAATATTTTTTTAAAATGATGCTCAATGTATTTCTTATGTTGTTGTAAAGTTGATACCTGCTTTATTCTTCATATATCTATGTATTATATTTTAATTAATTTAGTGGTTTCATATGTATGAAATTTGAAGTTTGAACTCGACGAATCTAGTAAAGTATATATATATATATGTGTGTGTGTGTGTGTGTATAAATGAATAATTCATATGTATGTATGTATATATATATATCCACATAATATATTTTTCTTATATATTTTTAAGATTTATTTAGTTGTTTAAAAGATATGGTTGCATCAATATGTATGGAATGTTTAATCTTGCATCATGAGTATATTAATCCTCGTTTCCATAAATTCGATCTAAAGTTATGCTACGTTAATTGATTTAGCAATTGCTTTATTTAAGTTAATTTCCTTGATAATTATATCTCTAATAGCGTCTGCAAACGCATATCCCAGTTATAATTCTATTAAATTACATATTATAGAGTGAATTGTCTGTTTATTTTTACTATGGATAGATTAAATTGCCAGTTTTCATAATTTTAGCTAAAATTATGCCGTTTTAATTCTTTGGCGTAATAATTTCTTAATTAATTTGATTGATTATCATTTATCTAATTTGAATTATGAAAAAAATTGTTTAATTAGTTCTCATAATTAAGTTTGAGCTAAAACTCTGTTATCTTAACTTTTTTCCCCCCCTTCTCGGATGGCGCAGGTCCTTAATTTAATCTAACTTATTTTGACTGTCATTTATCTGGTTATGTTTGCACAAACGTGCTTGTTTATTTTATAATTCCAGTTTCATTTACAACGTCAAAACAGATTCCCTAAATTCAACCATGTGTAGATCCCATCGTCAGTTTTCACAAATTCATGTGCTAATCTTTTTCTTGTAATAAAGTGTTAAGTTAAGCTAACTCAATGGGCAAAATTACGCTTTACCCCTTTGTGAAAATGGAAAAGAACAAAAAGATTCCCTATTAAAAAAAAATAAAGGCAATAAATCTTCTTGTGATTTTAAAACACCTCTCCCTCATGATTTGCTGCAATTTAGCCCCAATTTTAATGTATAAGGACTATACTATCCCTAATTATTTTGTATATATTTTATTTTATTTTTATTCTTTTTAAATATATTTTTATATATCTTCTTTCATCTTTTTTATAGTGCGAGTGTTGGTTGCCGGCTACCTGTGAATGTGGCCATGGCCGATGCCGGCCACCATGAACGCAACTGTGGGTCGGCTATTGGTGGGGGTGGGGGGATGTAGGGTTTACGGGTAAAATTCATTTTCATCCCTCAAGTTTCAACTTAATTACAAAATAACTCCTATTCTTTTAATTGGCTTCAATCTTGTCTTTTTAGCCATCTTTTTGAAAACATTTTCCAGCCAAAAATTAAAAATGACCAAAGAACCCTTTTAACTATCTTTTACATAACACATAATAAGCAAAAACATCCTCAAAATGTAAAAAGAAAAGCAAAATGGTTCCTAAATTCTGTATAAAAGTGCATTCTTAACAAAAGATTATACATCAACATGTTGTTTGTAATTGACAATATATCATATTTTATTTTACAATCTAATTTCATCTTCATATTCTATTACTAATTCATATTTTAAAATCAATTTTGAGTTTATAGGCACTTTATCAATTTATTATAATTTCAACTTTGTATTATTACTAATATCAAACTCTTTTCTACATTTAATTATTCGACAATTAAGCTATGAGTCAAATTAAAAGGTTTCTACTTATTTACTTATATTGATTTTAACTTTATAATTTTTTATATATTTATTTTAATTTTTTAAATCTTTTTATCTTTACTATCATAGTTTCGTCTTAGCTTAATTGATTTTTAATAAAAAATAAAACTAAATAAGATTTTTTTTAAAATTCTTTATGGTCAATATAAAATATTTTAAATTTTAAGTTAATATAAACTTGTCGTCTTTTAAGTCTATAGTGATATTAAAGTATTATATTTTAAGTTTTTTTTTCCAACGACTTTTAAATTATCAATCTTATTTTTCTATACCCTTTTCATATATTTTTATTTTTTAATGCAACTATTTATTAGTTTTTAATTGCATAATATTTTCTTCTTTTTCATAAAGTATATGATTATATTTATAGACTTTTATCTTTGGAAGTTTTGAATTTTTTTAAACTTCTTGTTGAATAATCTTGAAATTTATTTTTTCATGACATCATGTATATGAGATGTCTTTATATGTTCCAAAATTTTTACATAGTAAATTTTAAAGTTTTAAATTCAATTTTACTTGACCATTTTTTAAACTAATATTTAATTTGACTAATTACTTGACTATTTTTTGTGATATGTAGTTATATTTATTCAACAATTAAACTAGTATGTTGTAATTTTAAAGAATTCATTCATAGAGCAAGATAATACTAGCATAAATATATTTAATAACTTAACTTATTTATCGATTTATAATTGAACAAACATACAATTTATTTACTTTGAAGTGAAGAGATCTTACCTTTAAGATTGAGAACCTATGCTAATAATGAAATTAAAGCATAATAAAATAAATTTAAATAAGTTAAAAAATAAAAGAAAAACTGAAAATAAATCATACATGTTTCCTTTGGTTTTTGGTTTATCGTTTAGATTATCCCTTAAAAATGAATGACTCATATTTTGCTTGGTTTTTTTATTAGTTTAATTATTAAATGGACAATTTCTAAAACACCCTTCAATTTGGTTGGACATATTGCCAGAGAATGGCCTAAATGATGAGATTGAAATCAATTAATTAAAAGGATAGGGATAACTTTGCAATTAAGCTGAAACCTCAGGGATGAAAATAAATTTTACCCCAAGGTTTATATATATAAATATGTATATATTCAAATCTATATAAATATATGTATAATAATATTTTATATTTTTTTATAAGTAGAAGTAATTTGAACCATTATTTCAATTCATTCAACGATTGATAGTCATGAGTAAAATTGACATTTCAACAAAAAAAATAAAATAAAATCCTAGAACAACTGTATTTGCCATGCGTGAATTACACCACGGGATGGAGGGGGGTATTTTACTACTTCTTTAAAATCATAAGGAGATTTGTTGCTTTTTTTTCTTTTTTTCATAGAGGGACTTTTTGCTCTTTTTAATTTTCACAAGGAATAAAACCTAATTTGCCCTAGCTTAATGTGATAATTATTTATTAAATCAATTATGAAATTTTTGTTATATATATATGTGTGTGAATAATATTGAGGATGTGATACTAAAGATATCATTTATATAATCTTAAATTAATGTTCCATCTCATGCATTCTTACAAAAAATTTAAATACAACAGAAAAGAATAATTGATGGTACGGATGATGTGCGGTTGGGCTCAAAATATAAAATTGGATAGAATTCAAGGTATGGGGCAAATATTATGAGACTTGTGAATGATTTATTATTTCCTTTTTTAAGAAGTGAGTTTGTTAAAAATAATTTCTACTGTAAAATGAAAAGTCAAACGATCAAATCGAGATAGAAGGAATCTTATGATATATGCGTGCATGAGCAATTTTATAGTCCAATTTCATTTTATTAAATTGTCAATTCTAAAGACCATATACACTTTAGTATAGTGATTCTTGATTTACATAGAAAACATTAATAATTTATAGCTATGTTTTTTTTTTTTAATGGAAACGATAAAAATTTATTAAGCCCACAAAATGTATGATTACAAAGTACCATAAAGTAACAAGAAATGAAAATCACTTGCATTATCCAAAACAAATCATAATTTAGATTGGGCGACTATGTACTCGGTCAAATATTGGGCAGCAAACTTGAATGTAGTCAATATAGATTTAGAATCCTTGTCAAAAAGAATTTGATTCCATTGATACCAAATAAACCAACAACATACTAACAAGAGATAAAAAAGATGAGCCGAAGTTTTTGATAAGCCAAACAAAAACAACTTTCAATATCTTTCTCCACATAGCAAAGTGCAATATGTGAAATATTCAATAGTGCCCAAAGCTGTCTAAAACAATGGCATGTAAATAATAGGTGCAAAGAAGTTTCCCTATCTTCACCATACAAAACACATAGCCCATTAGTTTGAACACCATGCTTTTCTAGATTAACACAAATAGGTAAGGCATTTAGATACATACTCCAAGCAAAAATTTTCGCCATTTGATAAAGCTTGCAAGACCAAATAAATAAATAATTGCAACATAAAGTAGTGCTAGAAGATTCTCTCAAATCAGACTGTCGTCACCTCAATAAGACACATGCCAAAAAATAAGCACTTTTTCACTATAAACTTACCACTCTTTTCATAATGCCAAATCAGAGTATCCTGTGTGTAGAAAGCATTCAAAGGGATTGCAAGAATTGATTTGACATCATCATTATCAAAATTTGCTCAAAGTAAGGTTTCATTAATTCCAAGTACTAGACATAAAACCAATTAGCTCATAAACCTTTCTATCTCAAGATAATGTAGAGATAGTGGAATATACCCAAAAAGATGAACATAAAGGAATCTAAGGATCAAGAAACAATCGAATACTTAGTCCATTACCAACCTTATCTCATGCAATCATATAAAAGATATTTTGCATCCCAAATACTTTTCCAAGTGAAAGACGAAGTGGAACCTCTAACAGCATCCAGAAAAGAAGAATGGGGAAAGTACCTTGCTTGGAACAGTCTACTAACAAGTAAATGGGGATGTTGAATGAACCTCTATCCTTGTTTAGCCAACATAACAATATTGAAGGTACGCAGATCCCTAAATCCAAGTTCACTATCTCTTTTACTCTGTCCCAAGATTTCCCATCTTAGCTAATGAATTTTGTGATTACTTCTGTCACCCCATCAAAAGTCAGTTACTAGTAAGATAGCTGGTAGCTTAAAACAGCTCATGGTTTCATAAGTAGTAATAGCTTGTACCTCATATTTAAGTAAAACCTCCTTACCTTCAAAAGAAAGAAACTTTTCACTCCGTCCTTGTGACTTATGCCATATTTGCTCTAGTAAATGTGCAAAAACTTCCTTTTTTGATTTACCAGTCATAGAAGGTAAGCTAAGATATTTATCATGATTATCCTTAATTCGTATAGCAAGAATATTCTGAATACAAACTCTAATAGTTGAAGGTGTACTTTTGCTAAACACAATGGTAGATTTTTGCAAATTAATATGTTCCTTGAGGCCAAGGCATAAGCGTCTAGCACATCTTTAAGGGTTAGAGTAGCTAATTTTGTTGCCTGGCAAAAAATAAGAGCGTCATCTGTTAAAAATAGGTGAGTAATACTAGGTGCATCCCAACACATCTTAACAACCCGTAGGAGTTTAGCTTGTTCCTTATATGTAAGAAAAAGAGCTCAAAGCTTCTGCATAGAAAAGCAACAAATAAGGCAATAAATGGTCTCCTTGACGGATGCCTTTTTGTGGATAGAAAAAGTCAAAAAGCTATATTGTTCACCTTTGAGGATCATAGAATAAGAAACAATAGTAATGCATCCAATAATGATGTTGATAAATTTGTTAGTAAAACCTAATCTAGAAAGCACACTCTCAAGAAAAGACCATTTAACCTTGTCATAAGCTTTACTCATGTCTAATTTCATAGCCATATACCCTTGTGGACCTTTGGTTCTAGATTTCAGAAAATGATTGATTTCGTAAGCAACTAAAATACGATCTGTAATTAACCAAGAAAGCACAAGTGCACATTGAGTGCCGGAAATATAAAAACATTATTTGTTATTTTTGAATTTCTCGCATGGTTTTATACAATTTCTTTTTTCATTTACGCACACACACGCCACAAGTTCATTAGATTCAAAGCCTTAACCTAACCTTTTATATTATGTCATTAGGCCAAATGACCACACAATTCACATGATTTTATACAATTGAAATAGTGATATACTTAAAATGTTGGCATGAAAATAAAGACTATAATGCACAAACACTCATAAAATCATTCTGTGTAGTATCGCACATGTGTCGGATTAGGGTGTAAAATGAGTCGAGCTGATGCATGAATCTAGTAGGCTTAAGCTTGGCTCATATATTAATTCAAAAATTTGAGCTCAGGCTTAGCTCTAGTCGATAAAACTTCTCATAAGGAAGTAGAAAAGCTTAATTTGTATAAATTCGGATGAGCTTGAGCTCATATAAGCTTAGATGAGCTTGGGCTCCTTTAGGCCAAAATAAAATCTATAAGTATAAACTTGTAACTACACAACAATCAACATTATAAAAGTATAATCTAACGATACCAATACAACTTATCTTTATGGGCCTTGTTATGTAGGCCTAGGGTAACTATATATATAAAATAAAAAAACTCATTTAGGCTCACGAGCTTTTTGAGCCTAATATTATTGAACTTATCTTAGCTTGCTTGACTGGCATGGGTTGGGCTCGAAAAGATTGAGCTAAATTCAAATTTTCATCAAGTCAAATTTGAATCGTTCACAAATCATTTCATCTTATTCACACATTTATGTTGAACAAGAACACAATTCCTATATGACCCCAACACATGTTCGACACGGTAATAAAGCATTCAAAAGTTTAAACAGAAGGATAAAATTCAACACAGTGTTTGACATGAGCAGGACATAAAGAGGCCTTTTTCTAAATTTTACAAAATTTAAGGGATAATAAATAATAACATAAAAGCTTTTCAAATGGCAAATGAAGTTAGTAAAAGTTATTACAATGAACATAACATTGTGATAAATTTGGAATATGATTATAGTAAAATTATTACAATGAACGTAATGTTATCATAAATTTGGAATATGATTAGACACTGAAAAAAAAGATAAATTGCAACATGTTCTATCTCTAATGTAAAAAGTTGAGGCATGGCATATTTTCTAGACAAAACATATTAATGAATGTGGTAGATCTATGCTAGAATTATACAAGAGAAAATTTTGATAGCCTAATGTCATGATTACATATATCTCATTTTTCAAATAATTAACATTCTATCAGATTTCAAGTTATGTAATAGTAAAAGTGAAACTCCTAAAATATTTGGATTATATGTATATATATATATATAAGCAGGTCACTTCTTACATGATTTGACTATGTTTCTAACCAAAGACAAACATTTTGAATGGCGGCCTCTCTAAATTCCCTTTGTTTCACAATGAAAATAATTTTGGCTTTTATTTTAACAATTTCCTTCGGATTATCTCAAAGCAAACTGGGCAAGCCTTTTTTCACCTCACTTAAGGCCCTATGTGACATGACCTTATTCCCAAAAACATGTTATGATAGCCTTTCTCCTCTAATTGACTCCAAAAATCACTATGACTCTCAATTTATTTATAACACTTCTGTTCAACTGTCAATATATGAAGTGTCAAGAATCTCTAATAACTTCTTTAAAGATGGAATATTGGCTCGATCGTTAGAAGATATCAATGAAAAAATTTTGCTATCAGCATTGGAAAGTTGTCGCGATTTTTTGTCCCTAGCAATGTACAATCTCAATTGGTCACTAGCAATTAGTACTAATGCCTTAACAACACATGAGACTCGAACTAACTTTAGAACATGGCTAAGTGCTGCAGGAGCCAACCTGCAGACTTGCATAGATGGCTTTAAATACGCACCTGATGATATAAAAAAGAATGTGAGTACAAATTTGGACAACTTAACTAAGCTCGTTACCACTAGCCTTGCCATCATAAGCAATATTGATACCTATATGAGTTCACACGAAGAACTCCCAATAGTAAATATATTCGACACTTCAAGTAAACATTGGAAGCCCATTTGGTTTCCTTTTAAGGACAGAATGCTGCTACACATCTCAAAGCAAATGATGAAACCCGATATTGTAGTAGCAGCAGATGGCTCAGGCAACTACAAGACAATAACCGAAGCTATTAAAGCTGTTCCTCAAAACAGCAATAGGAGATATCTCATCCACGTCAAGAAAGGAGTGTACCATGAAAATGTGAAGATTGAAAAGGAAAAATGGAATGTAATGATGTATGGTGATGGAATGGACAACACTATTGTTTCCAGCAACCTCAGCAATCGTACAGGGAAGACTACCCCATTGACTGCTACCTTTGGTAAGTATGGTCCATTATCTTGTTGTCTGCTCCATTTTTTGGGTCGCTTTCTTATGCATATTTGCACATGTAAATACAGCTGTCTATGGTAAGGGATTCATCGCCAGAGATATTGGATTTCAAAACACTGCAGGGCCAGCTAACGGTCAAGCTGTGGCCTTGTTATCAGCATCTGATCAATCAATTTTCTATCGATGTCTCTTTGATGGATATCAAGACACTCTGTACACACAATCCAATCGACAGTTTTATAGAGAATGCAAAATATATGGAACAATAGACTTCATTTTTGGAGATTCAGCTGTTGTCATTCAGAATTCCGACATATTTGCTAAGAGGCCATTGCCTTCTCAGAAAAACATCATAACTGCTCAAGGGAAAATGGACTCGAACTCAAACACGGGTATATCAATACAAAAATGTAGAATTATGCCTGCTGGGAATCTTGCTGGTGTTCGAACTTTCTTGGGTCGGCCGTGGAATGATTACTCCACCACTGTCATTATGGAAAGCCAATTGGGAAGCTTGATTGATCCTAAGGGATGGTTACCTTGGAGTAACACTGTTACTGCTCCTGATACTATATATTATGTTGAATACAATAATGTTGGTCCTGGTGCAGTGACTGCAAACAGGGTTACTTGGAAAGGGCTGAGAGTTAACAACACTGAGAAAGATGCAAGCAAGTTCACTGTTAGATCATTTATTGGAGTCCAATGGCTACGATCAACAGGTGTTCCATTCCAGGCAGACTTTTGAATTTTGATATGTCAATCTATTTCTTTAGGGTATTCAATGTATCAAATAAAATAAAGATGTAAGTTTTACATTATGAATTTTGACATTTTGACCCAGATCAAAATTTTAATCTAGATTCGTCTTTTTGAACATTAGATATGTTAATTATTTTAATATTATATAATTATTTGGTTATATGACATTAAGTTTAAAATCAATTTGTTAGTCACCAAAGCGGCCAAATTAATTTCTTAATGTATGGTCATATAACTTACTGATTTTGCGGAATGCCATTTCTTATGTTTTGAAGTTTTTATTGGTTGTGAGAAGATAAGGATTTACCCAAAGGTAAATTGAAATTCTATAGCCAATAAAATATGAAGGAGGAAATTCAGTATTCTCTCGTTAGATGTATATAGTTATCTAAAGATGTCGTGTATTTAATGAGGTTTATTTAATTACCTTATCAAGTTTTGAATGTCATTCAATTATGAAGTTGATACATATTATCGTGTTTGCCTAAAGGAGACCTACAATATATTTTATGTTTTTGATTAATAGAATCCATTAATTTAGTGAGCATTTATGTATTTGCAGTTGTTTCCATTCATTCGCATGCTAATATTGTTGCTGTCTTTAGTGGTTTGAACTTCTCTGGATGGTGTGAACAAGTCAATTTCCATTTAGGTGTACTAGATCTTGATTTGGCATTGATGGAAGAAAAGCTTGCTGACATCATTGATTTAAGCAGTGAGGCTGAGAAGTTGAAGCATAAAACATAGGACAGATCTAATAGATTATGTCTTAATTTCAAGTGAATGACAATTTCCAACAACATCAAATCCACTTTTCTAGAAAGTGTAATAGCTAAGGAATACCTTTAGCTTGTGAAAGAGTGTTTTCGTTACGCTGACAAGTCACTTGCAGGGACAGTAATGGCTAAGCTCATGACCATGAAGTATGATGGGTCGCGAAGTATGCATCAACATGTCCTTGATATGACTAATATTGCAGCAAGACCTAAGAGTTTGGGTATGATTGTGGATGACTTATTCTTGGTGCAATTTATTTTGAACTCATCACCTTCTGAGTATGGACTATTCCAAATTAAATATAACACTATTAAGGATAAGTGGGATGTTAATGAATTGTCTAGCAAGCTTACTCAAGAGGAAACAAAACTTAAGGCACAAGGAGTTCATATAGTGAACTTAGTGAGTCAATAAGCTGGGAAGGTTGTTGAACCAAAATTCAAAAATTTTAAGAAAGGACCTGTTAAGAAGGAAAGCAAATCAAATAGATGCCACTTCTATAAGAAGAAAGGACATTATCAGAAAGATTGTCCAAAATTTAGAGCTTGGTTCGAAAAGAAAGGTACTTATAATACATTTGTATGTTTCAAATCAAACTTATCTAAAGTTCTTTCTAATACTTGGTGCTTGGATTTTGGTACCATTACTCATATTTCCAATATGATGTGGGGATTCATTACAATCTAGGGCATAAACCCAAATGAGAACTTTTTGTTCATGGGGAATCAGATAGAGGCCTCAATTGAAGGCATAGGAACGTATCCTATTATTTTAGATATCGGATGTCACTTGGATCTATTTTAAACTCTCTAAGTACCTTCACAGTTAAGAAATTTAGTTTCTATATCAAAACTTAATTCTAAAGGGTTTAGCTTTAAGGTTAGAAACGAATGTTTCAATTTGTTTAATAAAGACAATTCCTTTATAGGTTTTGGAATTCTTATAGATGGTTTATATAATTGAAACTTGATGTTAATTTCTCTACATCCTTAATGTGTGTTCATGAAAGTATTGGAATTAAGCGTAGTTTGGTGAATGAAAGCTCTATTTACTTGTGGCACAAACATTTGGGTCGTATATCCAAAGAAAGGTTAGAAAGATTGGTAAAGAACGAGATTCTACCAAATCTAGATTTTACTAATCGTGGTTTATGTGTGAATTGCATTAAGGGAAAACAAAACAAACATAACAAGAAAGGAGCCACAAGAAGCACTCACCTTCTTGAAATAATACACACTAATATATGTGGACCTTTTGATACTCCATCTATTATTGGAGAAAAGTATTTCATCACCTTTATAGATGATTTTCACGGTATGGATATGTTTATTTGCTTAATGAAAAATCTCAAGTTGTAAATGCCCTTTGGGTGTTTGTTAATGAGGTTGCAAGGCAGTTGGACAGAAAAGTGAAAATAGTAAGATATGATAGAGATAGTGAATATTATGGAAGGTATAACAAATCTGGATAAAATCTAGGTCCATTTGCAAAGTTTCTTGAAAGACATAGCATATGTGCACAGTATACTATGCCAGGCACACCTTAACAAAATGGTGTGGTAGAAAGGTGAAATAGAATAGTAATAGGTAAGGTTAGGAGTATGATAAGTAATTTCTCATTACCTAAATCCTTGTAGATGTATGCGCTTCAAATTATAGTGTATTTGCTAAATAGAATTCCTAGTAAGCAGTTCTTAAAACTCCTTATGGACTTGAAAGAAACCTAGTTTAAGACACATGCATGTTTTGGGTTGTCCAGCGGAAGTATAAGTACTATATAATACATGAAAAAAAATTGGATTCTTGAACTGTTAGTGGTTACGTTATTGGTTACCTAGAGAAATCCAAAGGGTATAGGTTTATTGTCCAAACCATAGTTCTAGAATTATTAAGATAGGAAATGCCAAATTTATTGAAAATGGTGAAGTTAGTGGGACTACTAACAAATAAACTGTGGATAACACTGAGATAAAGGTTAATGTTCCATTACCTATAAATGTTCCCACATCCATAGTTGGTTCAAATATTATTCTAGAAATTCAAGAACAAAATAATGATAAACAATATTAGAATGAAGAAGTACCTCATGAAGGACCTAACTTACCATTAGCTGACAGAAACAAACCATGTGGAATGGCCTTAAATAAACTTGTAAAGGTAAGAAGGTCGGTTATTTTTTATGACTATATGGTTTATTTGGAAGAGTTTGATTTTGGTTGTAGGATTGATAAAGATTCTACTTTGTTTTCATAGGCCATTAACAGTGATAAGTTTGAGAAATGGATTGATGCTATGAAAGATGAGTTAAATTCAATAGCTAAAAATGATGTCTAGAAACTCGTTGAATTGCCCATAGGTTCCAAGCGAGTTGGGTGTAAATGGCTCTTTAAGACTAAATGTAACTTGAGTGGCAATGTTGAACGACATAAAATTAGACTTGCTTCCAAAGGTTATACTCAAAAGGATAGCATTGATTATAAAGAGCCCTTTTCACTGTTTCAAAGAAAAATTCACTAAGAATCACTATGGCTTTCATAGTTTAGTATGATTTAGAGCTATATCAAGTAGATGTGAAAATAGTCTTTCTTAATGGAGAACTTGAGGAGGAAGTCTATATGGATCAACCTGAAGGTTTTTCCATGGAAGGAAAAGGTCATATGGTGTGTAAACTTAAGAAATCAATATATAGACTTAAACAAGCTTCCAAGAAATGATATGTTAAGTTCAATGATACCATTACATCTTTCGATTTTGAAAACAC
Organism: Jacaranda copaia; assembly: GCA_014898725.1. NCBI lineage: Eukaryota > Viridiplantae > Streptophyta > Magnoliopsida > Lamiales > Bignoniaceae > Jacaranda > Jacaranda copaia. Next base: position 1,530,979 of record JACGDI010005232.1, on the reverse strand, counting down.
TATGGATTGGCGTATTTGTCGAAAGATTAGTAGGAGTAAGTTTATATATCTAGTTCTATATATTAACGATATTCTGTTTGCTGCTAATGATTTGGGTATTTTGTGTGAGACTAAAGACTTTCTCTCTATGAATTTTGAAATGAAGGATATGGGAAAGGTATCCTACATAATTGGAATTTCAATGTTCAAAAGGAGATCACAAAGATTGTTAGGATTGTCTCAGAAAGTTTATATTGAGAAAATTCTTGAGAAATTCAACATGAACAAATGTTCAATTAATTTTGTCCTAGTATAGAAAGGGGATAAGTTTAGTCTCATGCAACATCCAAAGAATGATGTAAAACGTGAGAAAATGGAATATGTTCCACATGCCTCTATTGTGGGTAGTTTGATGTATCTACAAATATGTACTAGACCTGATATTAGCATCGTGATTGAAATGCTTGGCCCATATCAAAGCAATCCTGGTATGGAGCATTTAAAAGCTGCAAAGAAAGTAATGAGATACCTTCAAGGAACTAAGGACTAAATGCTCACATTTAGGAGATCTGATAGGTTAGATGTGATTGGATATTCAGATTCATATTTTGCTGGATGCCTTGATAGTAGAAAGTCAACATTTGATACTTATTCTTGTTAGCAGAAAGAGCGATTTCATGGAAAAGTGCTAAACAGTTCGTCATTGTTGCATCCACTATAAAAGCTGAGTTTGTAGCATGTTATGAAGCCTTAATTCATTCATTATGGTTGTAGAACTTTATTTTAGGACTTGGGGTTGTTGACACCATTACCAAGTTGCTAAAAATTTACTGTGATAATTCTACAGCAGTTTTCTTTTCCAAGAATGACAAATATTCCAGAGGTGCTAGGCATATGGAATTAAAGTATTTTTCCATTAAGGAAGAGGTTTAGAAACACATAGTGTGTATTAAACATATTAGGACGGATCTCACGATAGTTGATTTGTTAACTAAAAGCTTACAATCAAAGATATTTAAAGAATGTGTACATAGAATGGGTCTTGGTTGTATTAACGATTGTTTATGATGATGATGGCACACTCTTGAGCTCAATAATGATATGTTTTTGGTTTTCATATATTGTTTCTTGTTCCCTATGTTTGTTTACACTTAATGTTTGAACAAGAAATTGATATATCTTTAAGACAATTATAGGGACATTACGTTATATATGTATATATCTTATGTGACCTAATAAGATGAATTGCTAGTGTGGCAGTGTATGGAAGGGCATATGCAATTTGAAAGTGTATGCCATAACTCTCACTATGTGATTTATTATGTTAAAGTTAATTATGATGAAAGAATGGCATTATGAGATTTATTCAAGTGCACCTAATGTTTACACTGTTAATGTTATGAACCATCAGACCATCTTGGAGAATGTTAGAATTGTGCTCTGAAAGTTGATTGATTAAGTTTTCTATTTGGTTAATGTTTTCCTATTTGATAGTGGAATAAATCTAAGCTATCGATTTTGATATGTGATGGACTTACCAAATTTAAAGTACTCTATAATATAAATATAATTGGTCCTGTCTCCACCTAATTAGGGTTAGCAGACAAAAGAAAAGCTTTTCCATCAAGTTTTTTGCTAAAGAATACATAGATTAAGGAAGAGAAATCGATTGAAGAAGGCATCAACTTAAAGCTGATCAAGGTCAACTCTCTTATAAAATGATGTTGAATTCTACATCAAGTGAGTACCCTAATGTTTTAATGTTATGTGATGATTATTTATTCAAGATCCTGTTATGGATATAATGTTGATGATTTATGTGCTTTAAGATTTTGTTAATTTTACACTTCATCCTATTCTATGGCTTCCTAAAGATCCAAATCCCCTAAATAGCTCTCTGTTCTTATTGGACAAAATAGGCAGTTCTCTCATTGAAGACATGAGGAGCTACTAGTGAGAAACTAGTTTATGCATCCACTTCTTGGTTTGTTTTGGAATGTTTCACTAGTATCCATTCGCAGTTTCTCTATGAAAAAGGCTCTAACATCAATTGTAAGTTTTATAGGTAAAAAACTGAGAACCAATGGTTACTTATATCTAATAGAAAAAGAGATATCTAAATTTGAAGAGAAAAAGTTACAAAATGTAGCAAAAGGAATTATATCACTTCTGATTCTTACTTTTTCACCTATGAAACGAATTGGATGTTTAGGTGAGTTTATAAATTGTTTAAAACATCTTATAAGATATTTCAGAGCTTATAAGATATAAAAAAATATTTGGTAAATATTTTTGAAAAAAAGCTTATAAGATCCTGCAATAAGATGTTAGGAGTTTAGAAATTCTTTATATAAAAGTAAGCACTTCCTGATTCAATTTTAAGATTTTAACATGCTCCCTTAATTTTTATTATATTAATTATAAAATTGTGATTATTTATATTTTATAAGTTCTAAGATCTTATTTTATTCATACACTTTAAGAACTTATTTCTAGAAAAAGATCTAACATCTTATAAACTTTAAAAAAATATCTTATAAAATGTAGAAGCTTATAATACCTTTTAAATAAACTTAGCTAAACTATCATGCTCCAAATCTAGGATAGGACATGGCGGTGCTTCCAAGCCCAAAGGACTCAAAAACACCAAGCCTCAGAATTTAGAACACGTACTAAAATCCAAAAATAATTATTAAATAATCCCAAAAATCTTAACAATCGAGAATAGCTCAAACGCTTGTCTTTGAAATTAAATCTAACTATGAAAAATCCTAGAAAATCAAAAATCTCTTAACAATCAACTAGTATTCAAAATAAAGAGTAAGAATGATCTAAAGCTGAAAATATGGATCTCACGTCACATCTCCAAAAGCACTCATCTTCCTCATCATGAAATAAGTTTTTTACAGAATGGTGCATCAATAGCGTAATAGCGACACTTCACCTAGTAAATAAATTTTCTTCATCTTTTATTGGATTTGAACATATATAAATATATATATATATATAAAGGAGCACAATTGTTAAGAAGAATAAAATATTTTCTTTCATTTTTTTATAGAAAAATAACAATTAGATACAAAAATCAATAATCACCTTATTAGAATTTCAGGACCTACTTTTAGAGTAATTCAAAACAAAAGTTTTACAACTTATTAGAAACTTTCAATTTATTAATTAACTATGCTCATGAACTTTCAGGATTCTTATCAGTTAACTTTGCCAAGATCTTAATTACAAGAAAGTTAAGTAGCTTAAGAGGTTTTAACTACAACACCATTAAAAATAGCTTCAAAGGCCTTAACTACAATGTTTTTAAAAGGCTTCAAAGATCTTCTGCTATTGTAGTGCAATAGCATAGTTATGAAACTCGTTCCTACCAACAATTTCTCAATTGTTCAGAGCATAGGTCATTTTAATAATAATAATAATAATATATTTGATGAGATGGAAAGCTGTATATAGTAAAGAGGGTAAAGTTTGGGTATATCTAACCAGCGAGGTCGAGTAGTCCAACTAATGTTCTTCTCGAAGTCTAAGATCTGCAATAACAACATATGTTAAATTAGTTGAGGTGCCCCCAACTAAAGCACTCCGACGTTCAAGTCAGTTCTAGTTGAAATAAATTAATCGAACAGAGTATGGAGAGTTTATGGTGTTTTTTGTATTACCCGAATTACGGTTGGGTATGAGGTATTTATTGCCTTATCTCAGTGTGATTTGTCGAAGATGTCCTTATCAAATGCACTGGACTTTAGTCCCTGCTAGGGGCTTGGTGGTCATTCCAGATTTCGATATTGTTTCAGGTGGTTTCATCTCCTATTTTTTAGGGTGAATAGTACCTCTAGTAGGCGCTTCCTTGCCAAAGGTAGTAGCAGAGTTGGTGGCAGCCACTGTATCGGCTATCATGCATCATTAATATGGAGGCATATTGCCTGTCAGAGTAATAAATGTGGCGTGGATTTAGGTCAATGCTAGAGTTAGTTCCTCGATCGATATATCAATCGAACAGGCCGGGTTGGTTAATTACAAAGAGGAGAATATGCTGGAACAGATGTAGGTTCCTGTCAAGTGAAGCTAGTAACCACATACTCGACCAGACAATTGCTAAAGTCGAGTGTGTTGGGCTTATTGGGCTAAAATGGGCCTCTTGGACTATCTCATATCAATATTATTATTATTATTATTTTTATTTCAACACAGAATACTATCTTTTATGTAAGATTCAGAAATTTTTTGTTTTACATTCTCAAATTCTAAAAGTAAGTTCTATGCATGCAAAAAAGTCTTATGAATAATTAAATAGTCGCAGATGAAAAATTCTACAAAAAATAAACTATTAGATTTAAAAGTTCAATAAGCAAAATTACCTATTTTGATGCAGAAATTATATGCAGAAAATATTTTCAATAGAAAGAAAACAAAAATTTACTTACACTTTCATGCAGATAAAATATTTTCAATAGAAGGATAAAAGAAACTCAGTTACACCAAAATCCTAAAACCCAAAGTTTTCCCTTCTATTTGATCGGCCACTTTAAGCATTCTCCACTAATTCTATGATAGAAACGCTAGTATGTTAGTACGCAAGAATAAAATTTCCTATGAATTTTCTAAAGAATAATAAAAAAGTTGATATTTTTCTCACCTTTGCATATTGGCTTCTCTATTTCCAACTATAGTTGTATTTACACTACTAGGCTGAGTATACTAGATAAACTAGAATCCATATCTTATTGAAATAAGAAGGTCGCTCTAATCCTAACTCCTCAAATTTGATTAAATTCCAATCTCAGATAATGATAACTGAAAGCGAGATAATTCTAAAATCCTAACTTCATCGAGATTGGGTAGTTATTGAAATTTGTAGAATCTTTAACATATCAGGAAAGGATAGTTACTAAAATTCTCAATCCCATGACTAAATATCCGAAATCCTAACTTCAATTGATTTAATTATTCTAGATTTTAGCTAACTATTACCATACTTTAGTAATTAAATAATAAAAAATATTTATGATTGAATTTTCAAATGAGAATATAGCGCTACAAAAAAGGAGGTTCTAAGATTTCATTTCACCTATATTAATATGGTTTTAGCTAACCATATGACTAAATACCTTATGGGAGTCAAAAACTATCCAAATAGAGTTTTAAAATGATGGGAAGACTTCTAGAATTATCTATCTTTCCATAAATCCAAAATTTTCACTAAATTTTTTTTTGATTTTCATCATCTTTAACTTGATAATTATGGACCCAAACCCGTAAGTATTTCATAATAATTTGTGGGCTTATTTTCTACACTACTTATGTGTTTTATTATAACTTAAAATGAATTAAATAGCTTTGGATGTTATTACACTTAACCCATAAAAATAAAAAAAAACAATTTACAGGCTTATTTTTATCCTAGTTATGGGCTTTAACAACTTGAAAATTCAAAGAAACATTAGTACAAATAAGAGAATAGAGGGGTAAGGGAAAGGGTTTGTTGTTGAGAACTCTAAAATCAAAAGAAATAAATTAAAACTAATACATGTTAAATCATTAATTAGATATGGACTAAAGATTAATATTTCCTTTGCCATAAATTGGAATCCATAGTAGCTAGCTTAAAATTTAATTTATATCCCATGTTTATTTTCAATTGAGATCCTTTAAATGTTGATCAAGCCCTAAATAAATTGTATGCTCAAATTTTGGGAACATATTTATTTTCAATTAAGATCCCTTAAATGTTGATTGAGCTCTAAATAAATTGTATGCTCAAATTCTACGAGAAAAGCAACCCAAGAATATTAGTGAAAAATCAAAATCAAGTAATATTACTTCATTATGCCTATCATCCAATATAATAATATCTGTACTATAATGATTCATGTGAAGACTTGGGGCATTACACGAACACCCTCTCAAAGAAAATATGATTAGAAGAGAGGCATCCAGTTCATAATCATAATATGATGGAGTTGCTAAAGTCCCACATATATATCCATACACAAGAATGGCAAAAGGTCTAGAAAAGCATCTACTTCATGATAAGTAACTATCTCATTAACAAAAGGAAAGGTAGCCGTGGATATAGTATATATCGATAATGCACAGATTTCTTGAGAAACCAAAAAGAGCCAAGTCAAGGGCTCTGCAACGCCTAACAAGAACACAAGCTTCGCTTCCAGTAGAACTGTTTGATTTTCTAATTCTGAAAATTACTGAGCTAAGAGCCCAATCATGTTCTATGACTGGTAGACAGTTTCAGTTTTTAGTTGAATAAACAAGTAGAATATCTTCTTTACATAATTCAGTGACCATGTTGAGAATCCAATTGGCTAGTGTGCACATGTTACAATATAATATGAAATCCCATGTAACTTTGTTATAACAATAGGGACCCAATTAACACGAATATCCCTCTGGCCCACAATGATTTATGCTGTCATAAAATTCAACCTTCGTCTGTGGAATTTGCATTTTAGCAATGCTGATGAAAAAAGTCTAAGATTTTCATTACCAATTTTGAAAAGCCTTTACACGTCAAGATGAAGTTTGATTTTAGACAAAAGAAGGACAAGGAGAAACAAAAAGACCCCATTTACACACAAAGTTGTGACTTGCATGTGGGAAGAAGACTTTTGCATTTTCCTTTTCCTATCTTGCTAAGCAACACTTTCAGGTCTAATCTATATTTCTTTTTCCGATTTTCTTTTTGTCTTTTAAATATTGCACTCAATGGTTATCGAAGCAATTGGAATGGGATTTCAACTAATTCATCTTTTCAAGTGGGACGAATGCATATTTTTTCATACCGATACTAAAAAAATATAAAAACTTTACTTCAATTTAATTTTAAAAAATTGGTGTAATAAAAATTCAACCCCATGATTCATAATACTTTTAATTTTTCATCATAATTGACCTTTTTACATAAGTAGATCGAGACACACAAATAAAATATTTTCATCATGTAATTTCGCATCACATTGCTCTAGTCTTGTACATGCATCTTATATATCTATTGAACGGATATTATTTCGATAGTGGCACATCAAGAAAAGAAATTAGAAACAATTCTCCTTATCCAAGATAGATAAAGTAAGAAATGAAAATAAAATTATAAGCCACAAAATATTTAATTCTTGCTTGCTGCAAACTAGGTGAGGTAGTTAAGCTTTGGACGTGTCAGCCGACGCCAGCTTTATTCTCATCCTCAGAGTGAGGAGTTTTTGGCATCCAAATATATGAAATAAAAATGCAAAATCCATCTCTCTTTTTTCAATTGAAGGTGGCAGTTACATCACAGAGCATAGGTGCCAGCACTATAAAGTACTAATTCCACAACTGCATACAATCAGAATCAACAAAAGAAATTGCCAAAAAAAGTTTGGTGTGTGTGTCTATTGTACAATTGACGGAATAAACACTTTTGACACAACTTTATCACATTGTATTAACTCTTAAAACATGGGGGCTGTACATTAAATAAAAGGGGTATGAACCCAAAGCTTTTGTCCATAGAAAAACATCAGCCATTAAGAGTAGAAAATTAAGGAATGATGAAAGAATGATGTGTCTCTGTCTCCTGTCATAATTGTTCAATTTAATTAATGTTCATTAGCGCTGCCACCGAATGACTAGAAAAAAAGAAAAGAAGGCAGCAGAACCAACTTTCTGATGCCCATTATCTTCATCTTGAGTTGTTGATGACACAAAGCTGACTCATGCAACTGAAAAGGCAAGCCCAAACAACCCTTTCCTTTTGTCCTTATAAATAGATTACGCCTTGGGAAGGTTTGGATCAGAGCAAGTTTCCGGTTAACATTCTGAAGCATTTCAATATCTCATTGTATGCAACAGAAGCAAGGAATTAGAAT
>JACGDI010005232.1:1512396-1523026 GCA_014898725.1 Jacaranda copaia | reverse complement strand
AAGTATTCAGGCAGAAATTCAATATTAGAGATGATGAAAAACTTCTAAAGGCTTCCCAGTGCTATTTATCAACAACGGCTGGGCTGATAGCTGGACTCCTCTTCATTTCCAATAATAGAGTTGCATTCTGCAGTGATAGATCCATCAAACTCTCTTCTCCAACTGGAAAGCTTCTCAAAGTACATTACAAGGTACATTAATAGCATAATCTTTTCTTTGATCAGCTCAGTTCATTCTGTATCCTATGTTTCTGCAAAATATGGAAGCTATAAAGTCTTCAAAATCAACTACTATGTGCAGGTGATGATCCCACTGAGAAAAATAAAGAGAGCCATTGAAAGTAAGAATGTGGAGAAACCAAAACAGAAGTATGTGCAACTAATGACAGAGGACAATTTTGATTTCTGGTTTATGGGATTTCTAAATCATCAAAGAACTTTTCAGTATCTACAGCAGGCAATCCATCAAGCCAGATGAGATTTACTTTAGGCTAAAGAGTTGATATGATATGATCTTTTTCTTTAGTCCTTTGGCCTTTGTTGTTTCTTTTTCCTCCTTTCTTTGAACATATAGTGAATATTAATGAAAGAAGCTAGCTGTAGTCTCACTAATCTGTACAAAATTGTGAAAACTCTCAGGCTCATTTCATTTTGACGAGTTTAGATTCTGTTGTAAGAATGAATTCAGTTAGTTTTTTCCTTCATCTTCTTTAGTTCAAACCAAATTGCATTCTAAAAATTCTGCACAGCCAAATTCTGAGCAAACTGTATGTCATGTCCAGATGCACTACCTGAATTAACAATGTTTGCAAGTTTTACAGAATATAATTGTAGCTTGCAGGATGATTTTTAATTTTTCAGAAAAACTGAGAATCAAAGGTTGTTTGTATCTGAAAGAAAAAGAGATATTAGAACTTGAAGGAGAAGAAACTTGTGAAATGCAGCAAAAGGAATTTTATCACCTTTTATTCATCAACATCAGATTTAAAATACTGAGGAAAAACTGAATTAAGTTAAAGGAGTCATTCAAGCCATGATCAACATGTCGTAAACGAACCAACTACTTCTTAAAAATAGGACAACACATTTTAATATATAACTCTGAATAATAATAAGGACAAGTAGACACACCACAGTCCTGAAGCAAATATTTAATACTCCATGTTTTAGGGATTGCAAATTCCAGTTCTGCTGAAGAAACTCAAAACTTGCTGATTGGAAGTGGTTTTGTCAACAAGGCTGCCTACCGACCTTTGTATTTGCAGTAAACCACAGTTACATCTCCATTTTCTATACCTCCCTCAAGAAAAAGAGCTTGATGTTGAAATGCTTAGTCTTCCTATAACGGGTAAGAAGCACCAAAGTTCGATGGGAGAGGACTCATTTGGGGGCAAATTGCTAGATAAAATATACTAGCAATAACACCATAATGGCAAGTTACTTTGGATCAAAGGAGTTCAAATGATATGATTTATGAATTAACCAACAAAAGAATAACAATAAAGATCACAAATAGGAATAACTAGGACAAGAAAAAGCTCATTCCAACAAGGTTAATACACCAAACATATCAAATGCCAAAGAATCCATGTGTACAATAAGCTTAATTTGCAGATAAGGGACAATAAATACTCAAAAGAGAATTTCTCCAGATTATTTGAATTATATCCCCATAAGTTTAGCCACCAATCACCATCACCAAAACTGTAAACAAAATCAAAATGCATACGGATTATAATTCTGAACATGAGCTTGCACAATCATACGTCTAACTGAGTACCTATAAGTTAAGGTATCACGTAACAGACTGAAATTGAGGAATACCAAAAGTAGCCTCCTTCTCTTGGAACAGATCTGGAATGCCCAGAAGATTTAAAATGTCACCAAGAAGTATCAGATTCTTCAATTTCATTAACTCGACTGGCCGTGTCCCACTGCTTCATGACAACAACAAAGAAGAAACTGAGGATCAATTTTAGCAAAGTCACTTGACAATATCATTTTCAACCAATGTATAATGTTAACCAAGCATCAATTCTAGTTTAATCCATCCATTTGTCAAATATTAAAAGAACATTATGTTAATGCCTACTCTTCCAAATCTCTTCAAAGATGAGCCAATAGTTTTGCATGGCAAAAAGAAGAGTCTAGTTTATAATATGCAATCATTTTGCATAAATTATGTCCATACTTTCAGTGTTGGGAACTCTTTTTCTTTTATATGTAATTTAACTTGGTGCCAAATTAGTGAATCTTGGGGTGCTATTAGATTAAATTCGTAAGTTAACTGCCCTGAAAAAGTGTTTTTGCCTTCCAACTTCCATATTTTGACTTCAATTAGTGTTTTCATAAACCTCATTGAAATTATGGGAAAATGTACACGTCCAGAAAGATTTGGAGATTTGAATAAATAAATCCATTCTGGTTTGCAATTGACAATCTGCATAGAGGTTGGAGGTATGGTAAGGATATGCTGATGATTTGGGATTGCTAAAATGGTGACTGATACATGAATAGTGGCATGGATGGGGGGTATAATTAGAGGAACCCAACTAGTGGAAAATCAGATGGGTTGGTGATATAATGCCAATGTCAAGTGAAATAACAACTCCTCGTCCTAGGGCATATCTTATATCCTAGAATCTAAGTAGTATCTAGTCTTTGTTTTCACGTCATCATCTCTCTCTAATGTTCTTTTGTAATAGCAAACATCAATAAAATTAAGTTCAAAGGGGAAGAAACTTATCGATTCTTGTTAATCATCGCCATGAGACGAAATCGTTCAATTTCAAATGATCAGAAGTGCAATGGCAAGCTTAAGAACTAAAGATATATACAAATCGAACCAAACCATGTCTTTATGCAAGGATAGAGATACAGACATTACGCTCATCATGAAACCAATATGCTGATATGAAAGATCAATTCCTCCAGTTAGTTGGAAACAAAAATATCAAGTCATACCAGTCCCATTGAACCCGATCATACAAGAAACAATGTCCAAAATGTCTATCTTTAAAATTTTCTGAAGGAAACACCAAAGTTTCTAGTTGCCCCAGAGTAACAATATGACAATCTCATATCTTATTTCATGTGAGAATAGTAACATTTATAACCAACTTAATGTGTTGAGAGCATTTAGGGTGTAGACTAATAAACTCAAGGTCTCTATTACCAGAAAAATGAGTTAAGCATTTTGCTAAGCCGCTTGCGTGCACACAGAATAATGCAGTGCAGTCAGTAAAAAATCCTTAATGCTGATTTTACCTAGATAGCAGTCGGTGTTTTTAATACATGATATGACCATTGAACACACCTTATAAACACCAAAAATAGAAATAAAGGAAGGTTCATCAAAGGATAGTTGAAATTAAAAGCAGTCTCAAACAAAAGATAATACAACGTTGCACGACCTTACATACAAATACCAGGGTAAGACAATTCATAAATGTTAGCATTTTTTAAAATTGATATACATTCTTGCACGTCTGTACTAAAAGTTCCTGCATATATGTGAGTGCATGATATGGTTCAAACTATAATAAAGTTCTAGGGTTTTTGCAACAGCAGAATAGTAAAATGAAAGAATAAAGAGAAGGTGTATATTGTGTTATGCTGAATATCTAACTTGAACCTTTATCTTTGCCCTTATCTGCTACAGCATCAGCCACCAGGTTCATTGGTCTCTTATCTATGACCTCATCTATAATCCCAAACTCCTTTGCCTCTTCAGCGGTCATGAAATAATCACGATCCATATTCTTTTGAATTGTTTCAAGAGATTGTCCAGTGTGCTTAGAGTAAAGAGCATTTAGTGAGTCCCAGACACGAATGATCTGCTTGGTATGAATACTTATATCCTTAGCCTGCCCACTATATCCACCAGAAGGCTGATGAATCATAATCGTAGCATTTGGGAGGGACCGCCTCTCACCTTTTGCACCGGCAGCCAAGAGGAGAGAAGCCATTGATGCAGCTTGACCTAGACATATAGTATTGATTGGAGATCGGATATATTGCATCGTATCATAGATAGCAAGACCTGCATAAAATATTAAATAGTAAGATAACTATGAAAGATAAATAGAAATATACGTCATCCATGGTTCAGAAAAGAAAAAAAAATTTACAAAACAGACAATAATTTGAATTTTTCAGCCACAGTTGCTACAACCTTGAGAATGAAAAGTGAAATCTTAAGCATTACCAATTTTTATCCCCCATCAGGCTCCACTGACCTCTAATTCACTACACTGAAGAGGAAAAGGAAAAAAAGAAAGAAAATCTTTCTCAAATTCCGTTGCACGGGGAGGGAAAGAAATAAGCATATTCAGTATGCAAAACTAAGCTAAGAGTATTTATATAGTGTAAAGATCCCCATGCTCAACCAAAGCTGGAAATATTACGGATTAGTTTGTTTAATGATTTGGGCCCATAAACTTACGCTTATGGAACTGTAGTTGGTTAAGAACATCATTCAAATTCGAATACAGAAATACCATGTTCTCAATTATGAGACTCCAATTCCTCAATACCAAACCCTTTCTCCATATAATTTGTCCTGGAGAGACAAATACATAGGCGGGCAATCATTTTGCGGTTTCTCCGTAATTCCTACTCCTTACACTTCAGTATTTCACCAACAATATCCCAAAAACTACATTCAATACCAACAAAACGGGGAAATAAACAAAATACCGGCAGTGACGGCGCCACCAGGGGAATTGAGATACATGTTAATGGGCTTGGAGGGATTTTCCGACTCAAGGAAGAGGAGCTGCGCAACGATGACGTGAGCGGTGTCGTCGGAGATGGGGCCATTGATGCAAATGATCCGCTCCTTCAGCAGCCGGGAGAATATGTCGTAGGCACGCTCCCCTCTCGACGAGTGTTCAATCACCATCGGTATCAGTGAGTAACATCTTCTGCCGCCACCGCCACCGCCATAACTTCCACCAGCAGCAGAAGCTCTTATCGAGGATTTGGATGCGCTGATTCTGATTTGATGCCATAGCTTTGGAGAGAAGAGACTTCTCATCGTTCCGTGGTTTTAAGGCCCCTTCAATTGCTTGGACTTTGCAGGGGAGGGGCATGTAGGCGGAAGAAGGCGTGGGGTGAAACACTGAAACTGTGAGGGTACGTTTGGTTACATGAACATGGTTTGATGGCTTGATTGATAATTTAATCAAGTTATGTTAAAATGTTTGAATTGCATGATAAAAATTTAAGATTGATGATAAATTCGATCTATAATTTTTAAATTAATTAATTGTTAATCACTACTAAGGACCTGATTCTGTAATCCAAATGTTAATTGATTGTTAATCACGGCTTGATTCTGTAATCCAAATGTTGGGAGGATGAAGAAATTAATTGTTTGTCAATTTTACTCATACAAAGCAATAAAATTGGATTGTATTACCCTTATTTCAACACAAAATAATATTGCAAGAATGAATGCAAATATTTAGGTTTCACTTTATCTTATTAAAATAGACATTTTAATAAATTCATTAAGACAATTATATAATCTTTGTATCCAAACAAAGGATAGATAAAATCAACGCATATCCAAATTGTGTAATTTTAGTCACCAAATACAGTATTATATTGTTCTTAACAGTGTAATCCAACTATATCATTATAATTTTATCAAACCTATCTACAAAACCAAACATGCCCCGAAGGGATAGTTGACGTCACGGTGGCAAATGGATGCAAAGGGTTGGATTTGATTTGGGTTTATATGGATTGGATTTTAAATAGATTGGGTTTTATATGTGTTAAGATACATATATTAAAAGTAGATTGAGTTTAAAATAAGTTGAGTTGTGGGTTGAATTGATTTTGAAATGATTCCGATAAAAAATGAAAAAATTAATTTAATTTACCTATTCTAAAATATTAATTCAAAATATCATAATAATATTAGGGAGACTTATTTAAAAGTACCAAAATTATTTTTTATTTTTGTGATCAGTCTCTATTTGATTTTGTTTAGACTAAACTTTTTATTCACTTGATTTGATAAAAATGTTTTTAAGTATAATATTTTTCACTCATTTGACATAAACAAAGCAATAGTAAACCTTAGCAATAGTAGTATCATTTCCAAAAATAAAAGAAAAGAAAAAATGCAACAAGCTCCACAACGGGAACAAGAATAATTGTGGGAGCCAACAACTACCCACCCGACCTCTGCACTGTCCTCTTCTCTTTTCATTTTCATCATTTTCGGGTTTCTTCTTTATTATTTTTGGATTTTTTCTTCTTCTCAGTTGCTTTTGAGTTTTTTTTATATATTTTCAACAATGTTAACTAATAGTGAAGTTTGAGTGTTTAATCAAATGTTGGGCAGTTGCCACTACAAAGAGTAGCTCTATATAACGTCAATTAAGGATACTACGACTTTAATGGATATGTACATTAATCCCGCAAGAAAATGGAGTGAAATCAACGCTGAGTTCTTCAGTTTGCGATATATAGCTCTACATCAAAGATTGTACATGACATTAATTGATGATGAAGATGTCCTGAATATGGTCTTATTACGTTTGATATTGAAGATGAATATTATTGACATTTTGGTAAACCGAAAGGATGAATCAAGCAGCAGTGCCAAGAAAAGTTGTGATGTTTTAAAGTAATACTTTGATAGAATATAAACTGTATTGCAGTTTATAAAGTTTTGTATGTTAAGTGTTCTGAAATTATACTTCATTTATTTGAAAATCTTTCTCTACTTAGAGCGTTCTACATTATATTTCATTACAAATAAAATTGTAGTTTAGTTGACAAAAATTGTATACCATTATTTAAGTTTTATATTTCAAGTGTTCAACTAAATGATTATCAAAAATTGTACTGCAGTTGTTAGGGTTTTATACTTCAGATGTTTGAAAATTATACTTCACTTTATATAAAATTGTACTTTATTTTTTTCTAAAATTATACTTCATTTTATATTTTATTTTACCTCAACCTGTACGCTATTCAATAAAATTCTATATTTCAAGTGTTCTACTTAATGATTATTCCAAACTGTAATGCAGTTGCTAAGATTTTATACTTAAACTACTCCACTTTATACAATTTTGTACTCCCATTATCTAAAATTGTACTTCATTTCATATAAAATTGTATTCTATAATTTAAGTTTTATACTTCATGTGTTCTACTAATAGATTATCAAAAATTGTATTGCAGTTGATAGGGTTTTGTACTTCAAATGTTTGAAAATTATACTTCACTTTATTAAAATTGTTCTTCTTTTTTATGAAATCATACTTCATTTTACCTAAACATGTATTATATTCATTGATTTTTTACACTTCAAGTGTTTTATTTATTAATTATCCAAAATTATACTTCTTTTACTGGAATTTATACTTCAAGTGTTCTGAAATTGTACTTTCTATATGTAAAATTGTACTTCTATTTTTTGAAATTACGTTTGCTTTATTTTACAAAACCTGTAATCTGTTCATTCAATTACTATACTTTAAGTGTTCCAAAATTGTATTTCATTTTATCTAAATCTGTACTTCAATTAGCTAAATCTATTATATTTCACTTTATCTAAAACGGTGTTTTTTTTTAAACTATACTTCATTTTACCTAAACTTGTATTCTATTCATTGAAGTTCTATACTTTAAGCGTTCTATTTATTGATTATCCAAACTTTATTTAAAATTTTACTTTTTTTCTGAAATTATATTTCATTTTATACTTTATTTTACCTAAAGCTGTATTTTATTCATTGAAGTTCTATACTTCATGTGTTCTACTTATTGATTATCCAAAACTATACTATAGTTGCTATGATTTTATACTTAAACTATTTAAAATTGTACTTTACTTTATATAAATGTATACTCCAGTTATCTGAAATTGTACTTCATTTATACTTTATTTTACCTAAAACTGTTTTCTATTAACTGAAGTTCTATACTTTATGTGTTCTATTTATTGATTATCCAAAACTGTACTGCAGTAGCTAGGGTTTTGTACTTTAAATGTTATGAAATTATACTTCAATTTATTAAAATTGAACTTTTTTTTTCTTTTTTCTGAAATTATACTTCATTTGTCAATCTCAAGGGCTGCAGTCAATGAGGAAATTGGTTTGACCAATGCATCACATAATGAATTGGCTTTAACTAACAACTTAATTGATGTATGGAGGAATTGAATATATGGGGAGGGTCAGACATTCAAGGATGCTCAGGAGTTTAGAATTATGTTTAAGAATTATGTAGTGTCTACTTTGCGATCATTTAAATACAAGAAAAATGACAACAAAAAAATCATAGCCATTTGTAGTGACAAAAATTACAAATGGAGAATCTATGCATCAAGGCATGAGGCTGATAAATTATTTAGCATTAGAAAATACAATCTAGAGCACACGTGTGGTGAGGCTAATCTTTGAAAGAGGAGACATCCTAAAGTCGATTCTACTTAGGTTGCTAATATTGTAAAGGATAAATTGAGATCAGAGCTATGTTATCAACCCTCTATAATATTGAAAGATGTCCACAAAGAATACGGTGTGGAACTTAGGTACCATAAAGGAATTAGCTATGCATGATATCTATGGTGCTGAGAAGGGATCTTATGATAAGTTGAGGTGGTACTGTGATGTTGTGAAGAGGACAAACCTTAGAAATATTGTAGACTATGAGATTGAACTAATTCGTCCAAAATCTCAAGGGATGCAGGCTGTTGATATTTTTAGATGACACTCATATTAAAAATAAATACAAAGGATGCTTATTTATTGCTGTTAGTAAGGATGCTAATGATGACTTATTCATGCTAGCATATACAGTTGTTGACTCTGAAAATGATATTAATTGGGAGTAGTTTTGCTTCAAGCTAAGAATTGTCTTAGATTCTCAATATCTACCTGGCTTATCAAGATTCACTTTCTTCTCCGATCGACATCTAGATCTTCTTAAGACCATCCCCTTGATATTTCTCAGTAGCCACCATGTATATTGCTTGAGACACTTAGTGGATAACTTTAAGAAACAAATAAGTGTACTTTATTTTTGTTTGTAAAACAATTATGTGAAATAAACTCTAATTTATGACATTTAGTACATTACTGTTCTATTATTTTAAATTCAAGTATTAAGGAAGTACCCTCTACATAACTAGAAACATTGGTGCTCTATTTTTATGAAAGTTGCATATGCATCTACAAAACAAGAGTATACACGACATATAGACAACATCTTGGAGTATTGTTGCTTGCCAAAGACTTTATTATGCAGTCTAGCCCACCATGTTGGGCAAATTCCTTATTCAATGGAGATTGATGGGGGGTAATAAACAATAATCAAGTAGAATATTGGAATAATTAGGTTGAACCAACCCGATTTATGCTAGTTGCAACCATGGTTGATCATATACTCACGTAAATAATGGTTATGATGCATGATTGACAAGAAAAATCTCATAAGATGATTGGTTAAATATGTCCCAAGTAAGAGAAGAAGTTGGTAATCAATTATATGTGTTCTCGTAACTTAAAAGTTGTCATGTCTAGCATTTGGAGCTTTGAAGTGATTGAGCAAGATAAATCGTATGCTGTAGATTTACATGGTAGGAGTTGTTCATGCAAAGCAAGGCAAATTGATGAAATACCATACAAACATGCTTGTGTTTGTATTGAGTAAAGGTCACTTTCACCGTATGACTTCACCGATCAATACTATTGAGTTGAAATATATCAACAAGCATACCAAGCAATGATAAATTATATTCCTACATTTGATATGAATCTATTCCCGCTAGATAATGATGACCTCATTAGTGCATTTGATTGTCGATCTTAGCTTGGGCATAGAAGGACACAGAGAATTTCATCACAAATTGAGAAATATGTAATAAAGTGTAAAAGATGTGGTAGAACAGGGCATAACCGTTGAACATGCAAAGAATTAGTAAATTAGTTAAATTTTGTACTTCAACAAAAAATATTTTATACTTTGTTTGTTTAAGGTTTGTACTTCTTTTACTTAAATTTTACTCAAATTGATTGCCCAGTTTCAATGGAATTGAAGTGTATTTCAACGAAACACATTTTATACTTTGTTTGTTTTGGATTTGTACTTTATTTTTTTCTAATTGTACTAAAATCTTCTACCTAGTTTCAGTTGAATTGAAGTGAACTTCAAATAAACACATTTTTTATTTTATTTGTTCTAGGTTTGTACTTCAATTCCTTCAAATCGTATTCAAATTATCATTGGAATCGAAGTGTACTCCAAAAAAATAATATTTTATGTTGAGTTTGTTATGGGTTTGTATTTTATTTTCTTCGAATTGTACTCAAATTTTCTGCTCAATTTCAATTGAATTGAAGTCAACTTCAAAGAAACACATCTTATACTTTGTTTTTTCTTGGTTTGTATTTAATTTCAGTTAAATTTTACTCAAATTGGCTGACAGTTTCAGTGGAATTGAAGTGTACGTTAATGAAATACATTTTATACTTTGTTTGTTCTGAATTTGTACTTCATTTCCTTCGAATTGCACTCACATTCCCTACCTAGTCTCAATTGAATTAAAGTGAATTTCAAAGAAACACATCTTATATTTTGTTTTTTCTTGGTTTGTATTT
>JACGDI010005232.1:1472182-1491357 GCA_014898725.1 Jacaranda copaia | reverse complement strand
AAATAATAAAAAAATGACGGGGGTGTCAATATAATTATACAAATCATAGGTTGTTTCAATAACTCAATCAAAATTGTAGGGGATACTTGATGGGAAGATACATTACGAGAAGTTCAAAGTTCTAGTAATTTTTAATTGTCCTAGTTCCTTTGATGAAAGAATATCCAACCAGATAACTACTTAACTTCTTTAGATGGGAATTGGGAACATATCCTTCAAAAGCTTCAGCATATGTTCAGTTTCATTTAGGTTATTTCCCTTTACTTCTTTTAATCTTCAATTTCCAAAGTTGGGCATCTAGCAATCATGCATGTATCTTGTAATGATGACAGAAGGAGCATATCATCATCTATACCTTATATAGTGGTAGTAGAGACCTTTTCAGTTTATTCCCATTCACTTCACTCCATCAAAGTGCATATTTGGTTGATTATATTTGCATGACATGTCTTTATATGCCCTTTGAGGGTCAAATCTCACAGATAATTGTTTTTGGACCACTTTGGTATCACAATTCGTAATTGCATTAAGATGTAGCCATTTGTCCTTGAGCAGCTACATCTAATTCTTTATTGAGATCAATTATCTGAATGGACCTTTTGAGTAGTTTGTGCTGATTCATGTGACTCTCCCTAATATATAAGATTATCTAAGCAACTATTTTTGTTTGCTGCAAATCACACCTACCATAGCATTAGTCTCACATTCCCAGCAATCATTTTTGGAATTCGTTAAAAATATGATATAAGGAACATTACTGCCACCTCACAAAAGGTTTACATAATATACTTGTGCCTACAATGAGAAGCAAAACAATATATCACCTAATATACAACCCATTAAATTTTGCCACATATTTCTAATTTACAAAACCTATAAAAATTGAGCCCTTCATGCAGGCTAATGCCAAAACTAGAGAAATACATGTATGCACACACACAAACACATGCATAAGGACAACATTACATAGATCAATAGGCAAATCATCTGGGAAAAATTATATGAGTGTCAAAAGAAAGAACTATATGTAGTTTATCATTATTGGCATCTTAGTCACTATTTTGGTGTTATATCTCCCATTGTCTCACCATTTAATGTTTGCACCCACATATTTGGGAAGACCCGTTAAACAGGAGTCAAACTCAATTAATATCTTTGTTTAGTTTAGTATGAAACATGTGCCCTAAGTTTGGCACACTTTAGCACCTTGATATTCTATAGCATTTTATCTTGAAGAGAAATTTTTAGAAATATATTCACCAAACATAGAGTTGAAAAGTTTACAATTATTAAACATGTGACAAGATCAACACATTCTGGTTTGCAATTGAGAATCTGCATAGCAATAGGAGATGGGATGTGGATAAGGCTAGTGATATTTGAGATTGCGATATTGGTGACTGACAAATGAATACAATGGCGTGAATAAGGAATTAAATAGAGAAGGTCAAAGCTAACTCAAACAATATAAAACAACATTACATGAACTTATATACAAATACTAAGGTAAGACAAATTCATAAATGTTGACACTTTTTAAAATGGCAAGAAAATCACACTTTTGGTCCCATTCATTTTGGAATTACCACATTGAGTCCCACAATTTAGAATTTTTCTCACATTTGGTCTCACCTCCCTCTTTCCGTCAAATACTTAATGGGATGCAAGTGTTGTGCATGTGGTTGTTAACACGTTGGATTTGGATGGAAAATTGATGATGCCTAAGTTATCGGACCAAAAGTGCAATTTTCTTTGGCATTGTTCAGATTTATATTTTAAACACTTTTCAATGCTTATTTCCTAATTAAAAATTTAAAATTTAACAAAAAATATATATTAAATTATGTTTTATTAAACAAGTTATTTATAAATTTAAATTATATTTTAAATTATCTTAATTTTCAATTATATTTAGAAATAACAAAATTAAAAATAATTTTTAATTTAAATTTTAAAGTTAAAAATAATTTTTATTTTTATTTTTAATTTTATTTAATTTTTAATCTTTTTAAAATGATATTAATTAATGTATTTAGTAAAATTATTATAAAACATTTTCAATTGATATTTAGAAATTTAAATTTAAAATGTTCTAAGTTACATGAAATAAATATTAATTTTTTAAATATTATAAATTAAAGATTTAATAGTATTATAAATATTTAATAATTTTTTGTGTTTGAAGATTTATTTAGTTATTAACTTGTTAAATTTTTTGTTATTTTAGAAAATTAGTTAATTTGAAAATAAATTTTAATTTTTATTGTAACACCCCTGAAATTTAGTATTTTTGAAAATAAGATTTAGAAATTCAAGGAATTATTGGTCAGATTTTAGGGCTCAAAAAATAATGAGAAAGGACTCAATTGCAAGAAATTGGAAAGTTTTGGGGTCAAATTTATGATTTTGAAGAACTTGATTGCACATTTTAAGAAGCTTTTGGGGTTTGCATGTAAGTATTTGGTCAATAGGGTCAAATTATAATTTTGGAAAAATTGCAAGAACCTAATTAAGGGCTGATTGGAAGTTTTAGGGCTAATTGCAAAATTTGAACTTCAATTATAAAATTTGGTAGACTGCCATTTCATCCTCATTTCTTCTTCACTTTCTTTTTCTTGATTTCTTCTTCCTTTTCTCTTTTCTTTCTTTGCCATGATCAACTCTTTCTTTCTCCATCTCCAGTAGCCATTTTCGCCAACCAAACCAACCATCTTCTTCTCTTTTTCACAAACTCCATGGCAACACTACCATGCACGGTTGAATAGCTCCCTGGTGAGCCACTGTTAGAGGAGGACAAGAGTAAAGCTTTGGCTAGTTGTGGGTTTCTTATTTTTTGGCAGCCAAACTCGATTATGAGACAAGGTTTAGGTAGAGCTCAGCTGGGAGACTGGTGTGGAAGCTTTGCATGGCAGTGAAATGTAGCAGTGGCGATGGGTAGATGGTGATTCAAACTTGGTGGTGAAGTCCATTTGGACATTATTGAGCTCAATTTTGAAGGCCTTCCTAGCATCAAAACTTAAAACTGGTTGGATATTTGGAATCAGGAGCTTGAGAGGAACACTTTGGTGGTGGTTGTGAGATTTTTCAATGATAGATGGTGGCAGTCCGAGGGTAGTTTCTTCTCCTCATTTTGATGATTGTAGTGGTGCTCTTGGCTTGTGATTTTGAGGACTTGATAATCAATTTTGGGTAATTGAGGGTTATGGATTAAGCTTTAATTGGTTGTACATTGATATATATATGTATATGTATATGTTGTACCTTTCCATTTGAAGCTTGTATTCTTGCTATGAGGATGATAGTAATGGATTTATATATGTGAATTGTGGTTGAGATTCCTAAGCAAGGAGTACCTATAAGTTAATGGACCTAGTTATTGTTATGTTATATGATAATTGGAATTAATTAAGTTTATTAAAGGATTTGAACCCTAATTTGTAGATTTATAGATTTAGAGCCAAGTGATCATAATTTGGACCATTATTATGAATTTTGGATAGTATAACGAGAATGGTTATGTAATTAAGAACTAGTTATTGCTTAGTTATTAGACTTGATATGTAACTGAGATTAATTTGGAAATAATCGATCTTATTAGTTTCTATTGGATCGATAGTGCCATTTACGTTTTAAACTATCATGTTAATATGGTTAATTAGTGATTTGGGTTAATGATAAGCATGTTGATGATGTATTGAGAGTCAAACATGGATGTTGACTACAATTATACTATTTTAGTTAGGTGAAATGGAAGTGGGTCCCAAGGAACAGTTGACGGTAGATTGTGGTAGCTTTCTCTGAGACTACAAGAGGTGAGGATATCCCACTCTAGGTTATTACTTTGTATAAGCTTACTCATTACTTGTTGGAAATCCTTGTGAGGGGTTGCTATCCTGGCCTTGTTATACCTATATGTTCTTCTTGCATATCCCCTATGAGGGTTAGTTTGCTTGATTGTACTTGCTCATAATTGCTTGAAATTTGTACTTGATTGTGTAGTTGTTCTTGATTTGTTACTTGACTTGTAAACATATGGGCGGGTTAGTACTTGTTTTCACCCTATCATGAGTTGTGCTTGTTTGTTCTAGTGCCCAAAACTCCTGTTTGTCTTGTCTTGTACTTGTTCCTAATCGGTATCTATTCTTATCCTATCTTATTATTGTATGCCTCATCAGCATACTTGTATGCTCCTATATAGCTATGCTGGTTTAATTGTACTTGCTTGTACAAGTGTTAGCAATGTGCTAGGGATTACTCCCTAGGCATCCATGTTATCTATACTTGGTTTTTATATTTGTTTGTAAGTTTGATACATCAAGGGCCATTCCTTGAGTATTCTGTTTCGTGTATGCTAGGGGTTGTTCGTTGGGTATTCAGTCTATCTGTGATATACTAGGGCTACTCCTGGGTATCATCCATCTATTAGCCATATGCTATGGCTACTCCTAGGTATGGCGATGTGTCAAGGCTACTCTTGAGTATCAATGATGTGATAGGGCTACTCCTGGGTGTCTTTTGTTTATTTGCGATATGCTATGGCTACTCTTGGGTACCATCCATCTATCGGCCATATGCTAAGGCTATTCCTAGGTATGGGCAATGTGTCAGGACTATTCCTAAGCATCAGTGATGTGCTAGGGCTACTTCTAGGCATCTTCCATTTGTCTGTGATATGCTAGAGCTATTACTAGGCATCTTCCGTCTGTTTGTCTGTTTGTGCTAGGGCTATTCTTGGGCATCTACTGTCTGTTTATCTGTGATGTGCTAGGGCTATTTTTGGGTATCTATCACCTGTTTGTCTGTGATATGCTAGGGCTACTCTGAGGTATCTTTCGTCTGTATGTGATGTGCTAGGGCTATTCCTAGGCATCTAATGTGTATCAAGCTGTCATGTTTGAATATGATCGATTGATTCATATAAGATTTGTTCTTATAAGCTTGTCTCATCTGGATTTGTTGAAATGCATCTGTCATACGCATTACTGTTTGTACTTGTATCCTGATGGATAATAATATGTTCTTACTTGGTTCTTACTTGTGCTTATTTTGATATTGAATTATAAACTATTGAGATGCTCCTTCCTCGACTGGTTCTTTTAATTATTGTCATGATATCCCTCACTAAGTCCTTCGAACTTACCCCTGTTCTCTATCTCTTAGACACGGTTTAAGTGAAAGAAGTAAAGTTCAAACTGGCAATGAAGGAGTACTTCATGTAATAGAATAGGTTCCTTTGAATGATGTAATTAGATTTAGCAACAACGGGACATGTCAGGACTGACGTGATGTCTTGAAGCCTGTATATATTTTGTTAAGAAGTTGAACTATGAATTGTATATAATTTTTTTGAGGAGTTGATAAGCTTGAATTCCGCTGCTGTATGTGTGTTTGATAAGCTTGAATTACACTTTTCGTCCCACAATATAATTGTGTTTTCACTGTTAGTCCCAAAAATTGACACTTAATCATTTTTAGTCCAAATTTATAATTTTTTTAACATTTTTGGTCCTCCACTATTAAGTATTGATGGAAATTATTAAAAGAAAAAAGGATTGATTACCCTCATACTCCCAAAAACTGATTTATTTATGAAAAAACCACAAAATGTGAAATATCCCTTTTATCCTTACTATAAAAAATTATAAAAAAACATAAAAAAAACTAAATTCTCCATAAAAATATTTTAAAATGAATTATATTTACAATATATGTATAAATAATATATATTATATACATATTTTAAAAACATATTATGTATATATATTATGAATATATATATATATAAATACATACATTATATATATTAAACCTAGCCCTAGCCCTAGCTCCACCCCTATCCCAAATTCAAATTGCCAGCTATAGTCAGCCGCTCGGCCATGGCCAGCGGTCGCTTGGCCAGGTGGCTAGATCTAGCCACGGCTTGGTGAGCAGCCATGGCCCGGCCGGGTTGCCAAGGGGTGGAGTGCTGGTGGGGTGGGAGGGAAGCAAGGTTGCAAGGGAAGGGGGCAATGTTGAGGGGTGGTAGGGCTATGTGGGGTTTTGTTGGGTTTGGATGCCGCCGGGAGGGGAAAGAAAGAAACTTTTAACTTTTTTGTTAAAAAAAAAATACTTATTTATTTTTATTAATTTATTAAGTATTAATTTAATATTATTAATTTTTAGTTTAAGTATTATAAGATGATAAAAATTATCAAATTACTTATTTAAAATTGTCAAATTACTTATGCAATGTTTGGTTATGTTTTTTGTGTGATTTTAATATGTGTTTTGGGAGATGAATGTTGAAAGTGAGATTGAAAAATGTGAAAGTTGTGTTGGGCATTGTAATGAATTTTTTATTATATTTTGGGAAATAGTTAAAAATTAATTTTGAAGAGTTTTGGTATATTTGTTAATATTTTAGGCGAAGACATTTTTTACTGTAGCAGTTAAATCATTACTTTTTTGTTAAATTTTTAGGGTAGAAAATGAAATTTTGAGTGATTTCTTTATTGTTGGAATAATAAAAAAATATATATGATGTATATATATATATATATATATATATATTAAAAAATAGAAAATTTTTGGGGATAATAAAGGATAGGAGAGAATATTTTGGGAGAACATTTTTTAGCATTTTGGAGGAAAAATGAGTGTATGTTTGGTTATATTTTCCAAAAATAATTTTGTTTTGGGGAAACATAACCAAACATTTTCTTAATTTTTAAATTATTAAATTATATTAAAAATATTTGATATTTTAATATTATGAAGTAATTAATTTAAAATCATAAAATTTATGTTATGTAGAAGACGAATCTCATTTTTATTTTGATTTTTTCTATTATTTACTTATTTTATTTTTTAATTAATAAATAAATTTAATTGAATTTGATTAAATTACTTTAGGTAAGTTCATGGTATTGATTTTTTTTATTTTTTAATTTAACTTGAATTTAAAGATTATTAAATATTTAAGAAATTTTTATTAATAATAAAATATATTTAAACTTATTATGAGCAATGTCAAAATTACAACCCAATGGTATGATCAATATTATAGGTCTAAGGGCATTTCTATCTCAAAAATAATCAAAACAGTTATTTGAGGATATTTTTGAATTTTCACATAAATTTTCGAATAACGTCAACAAATTTATTAAATGAGGTTAATGAGTCTTCAAAAATTTTCAATTGAGCAAAATATTAGGAACTTGTAATTGAATCAAACCTTAGGGGTTCTATGTAATTAAATCAAATCAAAATATTAGTGGGTTCTTTCATAAATAAATCAAACTTGAGGTGCTCTTTTATAAATATATAATAGTTTTTGTCAAAGATTTAACGAAAAATTACGGTGGAGGACCAAAAATGTTAAAAAATTTATAAATTTGGACTTAAAATGATTAAGTGTCAATTTCTGGGACTAATGGTGAAAACACAGTTGTACTATGGGACGAAAAGTTTAATTTTCTTTAAATTATAATTTCTCTCATGTTTGGAAAAGAAATATTTATTTTAGTTTTTTAAATACTTTTGAGTATTTTTGAAACTTTTTATACAATAAAAATAAATTCTTTAATGTAATATTTTAAAAAATGGATATTTATTTTGTGTAATTTAGAATGTTTTAAATTTAAATTTATTAAAATTATTGAAAAAATTTTATGATAATTTTACTAAGTAAATTAATTATTGAAAAATCGCATTTTTGGTCCCATAACTTAGCCATCATCAATTTTTCCTCTGAATCCCACATTTTAACGGCCACACACGTAGCACATGGTACTTGACAAAAGGAGGGGTAGGACCAAATATGAGAAAAATTCTAAAGTGTAGGATTCAATGTGATAATTTCAAAATGAATGAAATTCAATTGAAAATGACCATAGTTTATGGGACAAAAAATGTGACTTTCCCTAAAATGGTTATGCATATATGTAAGTGTATGATATGGTTCAAACTATACAAATATCTGAAGTTTTTTACAACTAGAAGTGTTCACAGTTTGGTAAATTGACCGAATCGAACTAAAATAGAAAATTTGGTTTGTATTGAATACTAAAGCAAAAAATTCATTTGGTATTTGGATTGTTTTAAAAAAAAAAATTGGTATTTAGTTCAGTTTTGATATTTTTTGTCAGTTTATCAAAATCAAATCAAATTACTGAAATTTAAATATATATATATATATATATATATAATATTTACCTATACTATACATAAAGAACTAACACCTTAGTAGTATGTTTTTAAATAAATTAGCAAAGACAATCCAACTTTATAAAATAATGACAAGATAATTTTTCTTTTCTCCTTTCTCTTTATAACTTTTTCCTTTCCAATTATTTATTTTCTTTCTTTTTTCCTTCAATTTTTTACTCCATCTTAACTTTTAATTTTGATTGATCCTAAAAGTTCAAGTAACTACATTTAATAACTAAAAAATTATAGTATAATTAAAAAAATGAATATGTTATTTACTTCACATTATAAAAATATTGACACACGCATGGAGTGTGTTCAGATTACTAATATTTGCTTTTATTTTATTTACTTAACCGAATATCCAAATCCAACAGCCAACAACACACCAAAGCACAATACACACTTTTTTCAAAGTTAGATTCATCATTCAAGGCCCAGGGCCTCTTCTCTCCAATTTGCGATTTCCTGCAAATCAAGGACTTCTATTTCTTTTCACTATTATTCAATCTTCATCAATCACCAATTCGAGATATTTTATTTTATTTTTTTATTTTTTCGTTTGAAATATAAGTATGGATTTGTTATTTTGTTGTCTTATAATTACTATTTGGTAACTTACAAATTTGTTTGTGGTGTTAAACTATTTCTTAAGGTCATGATATTTTTCTCTCTCTATTTTTTTTTTCTTTTTCTGCTTAAAAGTTAGAAAATTCGGTAGTTCGATTGTTGATCGAATCGAATTAAAAAAAATTTGATTTTTATCGAACTGAACCAAATAATTCGGTTTGGTATTTGGTACACTAGTTTGGCATACCAAATTTTCGATTCGGATCGATTTTTACTAAGTGAACAACCCTGTTTGCAACAGCAGAAAGGTAACTGCAACAGTAAACAAGAGAAGGGAATTGTTTGTCTTATGTTGAAAATCTAACTTGAACCATTGTCTTTGGCTTGATCTGCTACAGCATTAGTCACAAGGTTTATTGGTCTCTTATCTATGACCTCATCTATAATCTCAAATTCCTTTGCCTCTTCTGGCGTCATGAAATAATTACAACCTATGTTCCTCTAAATTATTTCAAGAGAACTGTCCAGTGTGCTTACAGTATAGTGCATTCAGTAAGTCGCAGACACAAATAATCTGCTTGGTGTGAATACTTAAATCCTAAGCCTACTCACTATATATACCCCCAGAAGGCTGGTGAATCATAATCGGAGCATGTGGGAGAGACCGCCTCTCACCCTTTGCACCAGCAGCAAAGAGGATAGAAGCTATTGATGCAGCTTGACCTAGACATATAGTATTGATTGGAGATCGCATATACTGCATGAAATCATAGATAGCAAGACCTACATAAAAGATTAAATGGTAAATACTATAGAAACATTAACCTCAAAATTTACCTCTGCTTCAAAGAAAAAACTTAAAAAACAGAGAAGCTTGAATTTTTATCCAACAATAGTTAAAATCTAAAGAATAAAAAACGAAAAATTCGCATTTCTGTTGCCTATCAAGATTAAATTAAGGTCCTACCGCATCCAAAAAAGAAAAATTAAGATAACAGAGTTTTAGCTCAAACTTAATTATGAGAACTAATTAAACGAATTTATCTCATAATTCCAATTAGGTAAGTGATAATCAATTAAATCAAGAAATTATTACACCAAAAAATTCCCACCTAGTAGTCTTTACCTGCCTCTCCTTCACCTCATAGGGTACTCTCGGTACTCCAAGGGTTCTTTAAAGTTCAATTCGAGTGAGGGAACGAGGTTGATAGGGGCTCTCTGACCATCACTTACGATAATACGAAACCCACAGGATAAGTGGCTGCTCTTGGGGAACTTGAATTTGAAAACTCAAAGTGCAAGCTAACTAAGGGCAAGGGCAGGAGATAGAGTGATGAAGGGGGAATTGCATTGTATTCTTGCAGCCTATTCTAACATTTGAGTTCATTCTCGATAGCCATATAGTGAAACTACACTTGTACGCTTGACATGAAAAGTAGAGGCAAGCGGAGTCAAAGGCCGAGCCTCCACTAGCAAAGAGGATCAGCCATGCCAATCCAAGCAGAGCAAAAGTGCGCCCACTCTACCTTTCTTTCTTTATCTAAGACTTTGTTCTTTAAGGAGACCCATGTGTATTTCCTTCCTCTGTTCTATGCCCTTGAACTCTTGATTTCCTTATTTTTTTTTTAGTGCTTTTTTCACCTTTCTTATCAATAAGATTTGTCACTGAGAAAGGTTTTTACATGGGGAACCAAAGGCTCCATTTTAGTAAGCCCGCAGTCGTAGCATCACTACCAGATTGAATGTATTCACTCCGCTTGATTCTAGACTAGAGTCTGACCCTCTCACTCCGACATGAATAGCTTCAAAGCGAGAGCTTTTAGCCTCTTTAACTTAGTGTGCTTTTGATTTCAGCGGCCATACCAACAATCTATATTTCATAAATAAGCAAGCACTCGCATTACGGTGCGAGATCTGCTAAGCCAAGCTCAGTCATAACCCAGCTCAAAGAAAGGCTAGATCGTATTACCTACTATAAAATCCAACTTCATCTATGATCACTACTAAATCTAAATACTAAACTAAAGGTGAGACACTTTTTCCCTCTTCTAAAAATTCTCATAAGAGAAGAAGGATCGTACTGGGTAAAAAATCTTCCTTTCTCCAAAAAAGAAAAAAAAAAGGATAAGGAGGCTTTTATAGTCGAGTAGGTAAGTTGTCATCACTCGATCATTTCCTTTTCCATTAAGTGATTGCTTAGTAACTTTAGCATACGATCTGGGCTGTTTCGCTCTTGACTTTGGATCTTAGCACCCAAAAGTCTATGTGTACAAACCTTTCATGCATACTTAGAATCACAGGATAGTGCCTGCACAATTACATCGTGTCTGTCTATCTCATTTTGATGGATGGATAGCAACAAAACGAGCACACATATTAGCACACAAAAGAAATCAGGAGAACATGATCTAAATAATTAATTCCTGACATCCATAATAACTGGACCCATAGATGGGAAATTATCCCGAAATTAACATAGAGCATCAATAACCGAAATATTACGATCACCTTCAGTCAGGATTCTGTCCCAGCCATATTCAGATCCCATTTTGCATGCTTCCTTAGCAGCTACAGCCTCTGCAGATTCAGGTGGTAGTGGCAAAGAAATAATCTTAGAAAACCAAGCAAGGCACTCCCCTCGATGATTCCTGGCAACAGCACCAACGCCTACTGTTTTTGCGTGCTGGAAAATGGCTGCATCAAAATTGATTTTTATATAACCTTCACTGGGTACTCTCCTAAAATAGGCATGCTAGCCGGTTTATCCAAATCCACTTGAGCCAAATTTTTTGACCTGAAAGAATTCTAATAGGACCGGGCAAAACAAACAAGGTCTGTATAGTAGGGGTCCAGGTTCCCTCATCAAAACACTCCTTATTTCGTCTTATACCACAAACACCAGCAGCAAACAAGAAAAAAACCAAACTTCTCAAAATCTATCAGACTATGCAGCTGTTGGAACCATTCAAACACTGAATGTTTGATAAAGCCCAAGCTTGTCTTGCGAAGTGACAACGCCACAAACAATGCATGATATCTTCTTCAATATTTTCACATACGGAGCAGAAAGGGTTAGATGATAAGTGTTTGCACACCAGTGACAGGTTTGAAGGAAGAAATCCTCTTGCTGCCGGCAAAGCAAAATGCATCACTTTAGAAGGGATCTTACAGGCTACAGCCCCAAAGAAACCGGTAGTCAGCAGTTCTGGCCGTACTAGAAGCGCCTCTCATCTCCTCAACCATGCAATTACATATAGATAGCGCTAAATAATAGGTAGATTGCACTGAAAACAATCCACTTTTTGTATAGTGCTAGACTAATATGTCATTGTTATAATATATAGATATTTGAAGAATAGAGAAGTTTTCAACTTTATAACCGACATAAGAAATACATTAACATTATTATATGATTTGTCAAATGGTTGGAAGCAAAAATTATTTTTATTTTCCAATAGAACAATGAAATATACAATTACATTAGAGTATTAACTAATAATAGATATTAATATATAATAATTAATATCAATATTTAACAATAATTATTATTTAAATAAATAAAAATACCCTCTTCACAATGGAATAAATTCAAACCGAAAGCGTCAGGTATCGGACGCATCTTTAACGGCAAAATAACATGGAAATATGGGCAACAGGTATATCCCTCTGGGCCACAATGATTTATGTTGTCACAAAATTCAACCTTAATCTGTGGAATTTGCTGATGAAAATGTGAAGATTTTCATTTCCACATTCGAAAAGCCTTTACGCATCAAGATGAGGTTTTGATTTTGGATAAAAGAAAGACAAGGAGACAAAAATACCCCATTTATCCAAGGGTTGTCAATAAAGCTGATTTTAATTCGAATTCAATCTTACTATTTAACATCTTTAATCAATAAAAAATTTAACGAACATGATTCGATTAAAAAGGTTTGTAATTCAAAATAAATGGAGCAAATATGAATATGATTCTATCCGATTTATTAATAATCTGAATTCAAATATATTTAATATTATACATATGTATACACAGGATCCTATAGTAATGCCAAAGTGAATATTTGGATGAAGGAAGTAATGAATTCCTATACAATATATTAAATTAGGTGCTTTTCATATAAATTATTAGATTTTGATATTATTTACATTATAATTAGATCACTTGTTTCTCTATTTTTAAAACAAAAAATTTTATGGGAAGAACAATGAGTAGGAGCCAAATGCAACAATACAGCAAGAATGTAATGTAAATATTGATTTGATCAAATTGAGTTTTTTTTTTTTATAAAATTTTGAGTTTATAGTTAGTTGATTAAAGAATCAAGCATAATTATATTTACAATGCCAAATAAGTATTATTATCAACTATAAAATCTAAAATGCAATGATATGGTAAACGAACATGATTAAGTTGAATTCTATTATTGCTTTTACGTGTTCAATAGACTTAAAAATTTATTCATTAATCTAATGTATATTTTTTTTTAAGAATGATTGTTTTGAATTTGAATTCTACTAAATTTTTAGAAAAATAATAGATATATGATGGTGTTTAAAGTATTCGAATTTGAATTTTTTTTTGAATATCCGATGGATATTTGACTTTTATTTGGATTCGAATATGGTTATATCAACTATAAATCCGATTAATTTTGAATCGAATTTGGATATGATATATTAATTTTGAATTTAAATTTTAATCCAACGTGATGTGATTCGAATCTGATCCATTGACAACTTACCCACAAAGTTGTGACGTGCATGTGGGAAGAAGACTTTTGCATTTTTCCCTTTGCTTATCTTGCAAAGCAGCACTTTTTAGGTCTAATCTAGGGGGTCATCAAAGCAATTGGAATGAGATCTCAACTAATTCATCTTTTTAAGTGGGTCGAATCCATATTAATTATGCTGATAGGGAAAAATATAAAAATATTATTTTAATTTAATTTTAAAAAATTGATATAACCAATATTCAATCCAACGATTCATAATACTTTCATAAGAATAAACCTTTCTACATAAGTAGGTCGAGTAAAAAAATTTCTTAAAAAGTTCAATTTAGAAATACAAATAAATTTTTTTCATCATATAATTCCATGCGATATTGCCTAGTCATGTACATGCATGTTACATATCAATTGAACAAATATTATTTCGATGGGGCTGCATAAAAAAAAAAAAATAGATTTAGTCTTGAAACAATTCCCCCTGTCCATGATAGATAAAACAAGAAATGAAAATAAAATGATAAGCCACAAATATTTAATTCTTACTAGTAATTGCAAATTAGGTGAGGTAGTTCACTTTTGGATATGTCAACCAATGCCAACTTTATTCTCATCCTCAGAGTAAGGACTGAGGAATTTGGCATCCTAATATATGAAATAAAAATGCAAAATCCATCTCTCTTTTTTCAATTGAAGGTGGCGGTTACATCACAGAGCATAGGTGCCAGCACTATAAAGTACTAATTCCACAACTGCATACAATCAGAATCAACAAAAGAAATTGCAAAACAGGTTTGGGGTGCGTGTGTGTGTTTTACAATTGAATGATTAAACACTTTTGACCCAACTTTATCACATTATATTAACTCTTAAAACTTGGGCTGTACATAAAATAAATGGGGTATGAACCCAAAGCTTTTGTCCATAGAAAAACATCAACCATTAAGGGTAGAATATTAAGGAATGAAGAAAGAATGACGTGTGTCTGTCTCTTGTCATAATTGTTCAATTTAATTAAGGTTCATTAGAGCTGCCACCTAATGACTTGAAAAAAAAGAAAAGAAGGCAGCAGAATCAACTTTCTTATGCCCCATTATCTTCATCTTGAGTTGTTGATGACACAAAGCTGACTCATGCAACTGAAAAGTTAAGCCCAAACAACTCTTTCCTTTTGTCCTTATAAATAGATTAAGCCTAAGGAAGGTTTGAATCAGAGCAAGTTTCGGGTTAAAATTTTGAAGCATTTCAATATCTCATTGTATGCAACAGAAGCAAGGAATTAGAATGGAACTACAAAACAGCAAATCAAGATTTGTGAAGAAAAATGTGCAGAAGGGACATGTGGGGATTCCAACTAGGTCGGCAGAATATGCATTCTCCTTTAAGAGCTGCCCAAAAGCAGTTTTATCTGATCCTGCCGATAAATACCAACTTGTGCCTTCCCCTTCCAGACATTATTCCAAAATCAGACAGAGTAAGCCTTTCTTTTGCTTCCAAAATCAAGAATCACATCTTCCATTGTTGCGAGTTTGAATCTTTACCAATGTGATTTTCTTCTGCAGCAATGCAGATAGAGTAGATTCAGTAACTAGTAAGATGATCAAATTGGGAGGAAGGATGGATATTTTTGCTCAAGGAATCCGAGAGCACAGTAGCTACTCACAAAAAGTTAAAAGAGAATACAAAAAATGTAATATCATAGTGAAAATGTTTTGATTTAGTAGTTATTTATAATTGATGCAGTCAGATTAGGACCTAAGTTAAGCGAAACAGTGAAAGGAAAGTTGAGCCTGGGTGCAAAAATCCTTCAGGTTGTGGAGTGGAGAAAGTATTCAGGCAGAAATTCAATATTAGAGATGATGAAAAGCTTCTGAAGGCTTCCCAGTGCTATTTATCAATAACAGCTGGGCCGATAGCCGGATTCCTCTTCATTTCCAATAATAGAGTTGCCTTCTGCAGTGATAGATCAATCAAACTGTCTTCTCCAACTGGAAAGCTTCTAAAAGTACATTACAAGGTACAGTTATTTTCTTCACTTAGCTCAGTCCATTCTGTGTCCTATGTTTCAGCAAAATATGGAAACTAAAAGGTCTACAAAAATCAACCACTATATGCAGGTCATGATCCCACTGAGAAAAATAAAGAGAGCCATAGAAAGTAAGAATGTGGAGAAACCAAAACAGAAGTATGTGCAACTAATCACAGCGGACAATTTTGATTTCTGGTTCATGGGATTTCTAAATCATGAAAGAACTCTCCAGGATCTGCAGCAGGCAATCCATCAAGCCAGATGAAATTCACTTCAGGCTAAAGCGTTGATACAATATGATCTTTTTCTTTTGTTTTTTGGCCTTCGTCGTTTCTTTATCCTCCTTTCTTGGAACATGTAGTAAATATTAATGAAAGAAGCTAGCTGTAGTCTCACTAATCTGTACAAATTTGTGAGAACTCTCAGGCTCGGTTCATTTTTAAAGATGAGTTTAGATTCTGTTGTAACAATGAATTCAGTTAGTTTTTTCCTTCATCTTTTTTGGATCAAACCAAATTGCATCCTAAAAATTCTGCACAGCCAAATTCTGAGCCAACTGTATGTCATGTCCAGATGCACCACCTGAATTAACAATGTTTGCAAGTTTTACAGAATATAATTGTAGCTTGCAAGATGATTTTTAGTTTTTCAGAAAAACTGAGAATCAAAAGTTGTTTGTATCTGAAAGAAAAAGAGAGATTTGAACTTGAAGGAGAAGAAAGTTATGAAATACAGAAAAAGGAATTTTATCACCTTTTATTCATCAACCTTAGATTTAAAATACTGAGAAAAACTGAAAGGAAGTTAATGGAGTCATTCAAGCCATGGTCAACATGTCATAAACAAACTAACTACTTCTTAAATATTAGGACAACACATTTTAATATATAACTCTGAATAATAAGGACAAGCAGACACACCACAGTCCTGAAGCAAATATTTAATACTCCTTCATGTTTTAGGGATTGCAAATTCCAGTTCTGCTGAAGAAGCTCAAACTTGCTGACTCGAAATGGTTTTGTCAACAAGTTTGCCTACTGATCTTTGTATTTGTAGTAAACAAGAGTCACATCTCCATTTTCTATACCTCCCTCAAGAAAAAGAGCTTAATGATGAAATGCTCAGTCTTCCCATAACGGGTAAGAAGCACCAAAGTTTTATGGGAGAGGACTCAATTGGGGGCAAATTGCTAGATAAAATATACTAACAATAACACCATAACGGCATGTTACCTTGGATCAAAGGAGTTCATATGATAAGATCTATGACTTAACCAACAACAGAGTAACAATACAGGGTACAAATAAGAATAACTGGGGCAAGAAAAAGCTCCTTGCAACAAGGTTAATACACAAAAAATATCAAATGCCAAAGAATCCATGTGTATAATAAGCTTGATTTGCAGATAAGGGACAATAAATACTTGAAAGAGAATTTCTCCAGATTATTTGAATTATATCCCCATAAGTTTAGCCACCAATCACCATCACCAAAACTGTAAACAAAATCAAAATGCATACAGATTATAATTCTGAGCACGAGCTTGCATAATCATACTTCTAACTGAGTACCTATAAGTTAAGGTATCACGTAACGGACTGAAATTGAGGAATACCAAAAGTAGCCTCCTTCTCTGGGAACAGATCTGGAAGGCCCTGAAGATTTCAAATGTCACCAAGAAGTATCAGATTCTTCAATATCATGAACTTGACTGGCTGTGTCCCACTGCTTCATGAAAACAACAAAGAAGAAGCTGATGATCAATTTTAGCAAAGTCACTTGACAATATCATTTGCAACCAACGCATAATATTAACCAAGCATCAATTCTAGTTTAACCCATTCATTTATCAAATATTAAAAGAATATTATGTTAATGCCTACTCTTCCAAATTTCTTCAAAGATAAGCCAATAGTTTTGCATGGAAAAAAGAAGAGCCTATTTTATAATATGCATTCATTTTGCATAAATTATGTCTGTACTTGCAGTGCTTAGCAACTCTTTTTCTTTTATTTGTAATTTAACTTGGTGGCAAATTAGTGAATCTTGGGGTGCTATGAGATTAAATTTGTAAGTTAACTGCCCTGAAAAAGTGTTTTTGCCTTCCAACTTCCATATTCTGACTTCCAATAGTGTTTTCATAAACCTCACTGAAACTATGGGAAGATGTACACGTCCAGAAAGATTTTGAGATTTGACAAAATAAATCCATTCTGGTTTGCAATTGACAATCTGCATAGAGGTTGGAGGTAAGGTAAGGATATGCTGATGATTTGGGATTGCTAAAATGGTGACTGATGCATGAATAGTGGCGTGATGGGGGTATAATTAGAAGAACCCAACTAGTGGAAAATCAAGCGGGTTGGTGATATAATGCCAATGTCAAGTGAAACAACAACTCCTAGTCCTAGAGCATATCTTATACCTTAGAATCTAAGTATTATCTAGTCTTTGTTTTCATGCTATCATCTCTATCTAATGTTCTTTTGTAATAGCAAACATCAATAAAATTAAGTTCAAAGGGGAAGAAACTTAATGGCTCTCATTAATCATCTAAGCCATGAGATGACATCATTCAATTTCAAATGATCAGAGGTGCAATGGCCAGCTTAAGAACTAAAGATATATACAAATCGAACCAAACCATGTCTATATGCAAGGATAGAGATACAGACATTATGCTCATCATGAAACCAATATGCTGATATGAAAGATCAGTTCTTTCCAGTTAGTTGGAAACAGACATATCAAGTTATACCAGTCCCATTGAACCCGATCATACAAGAAACAATGTCCAAAATGTCTTTCTTTAAAATTTTGTGAAGGAAACACCAAAGTTTCTAGTTGCCCTAGAGTAACAATATCACAATCTCATATCCTATTTCATGTGAGAATATTAACATTTATAACCAACTTAATGTGTTGTGAGCATTTAGAGTGTAGACTAATAAACTCAAAGTTTCTATCACCAGAAAAATGTGCTAAGCATTTTGCTAAGCCCTTTGTGTGCACACTGAATAATACGGTGCAGTCAGAAAAAAATCCTTAATGCTGATTTTACCTAGTTAGTAGTTGCAGTTTTTAATACATGATATGACAATTGAACACACCTTATAAACACCAAATGCAGAAATAAAGGAAGATTTGTCAAAGGATAGTTGAAATTAAAATCAGTCTCAAACAATATAAACTGACATTGCACGACCTTACACACAAATACCAGGGCAAGACAATTCATAAACGTTAGCATTTTTTAAAATGGATATACATTCCTGCATGTCTATACTAAAAGTTCATGCATATATGTAAATGCATGATACGGTTCAAACTATAATAAAGTTTTAGGGTTTTCGCAACAGCAGAATAGTAAAATGAAAGAATAAAGAGAACGTATTTATTGTCTTATGCTGAATATCTAACTTGAACCTTTATCTTTGCCCTTATCTGCTACTGCATCGGCAACAAGGTTCATTGGTCTCTCATCTATGACCTCATCTATAATCCCAAACTCCTTTGCCTCTTCAGCTGTCATGAAATAATCACGATCCATATTCTTTTGAATTGTTTCAAGAGATTGTCCAGTGTGCTTAGAGTAAAGAGTATTCAGTGAGTCCCAGACACGAATG
The DNA here is from genome assembly GCA_014898725.1 of Jacaranda copaia. Taxonomy (NCBI): domain Eukaryota; kingdom Viridiplantae; phylum Streptophyta; class Magnoliopsida; order Lamiales; family Bignoniaceae; genus Jacaranda; species Jacaranda copaia. The sequence continues at coordinate 1,472,215 of JACGDI010005232.1, read as the reverse complement.
ATCTGCTTGGTATGAATACTTATATCCTTAGCC
>JACGDI010005232.1:1433899-1466302 GCA_014898725.1 Jacaranda copaia | reverse complement strand
GCACAAGAAGAAAATGATTCTTCCTTAATGGCAAACTAACTTCTCAAATAAGAAAAAGGAGGACACACTGAATTCTTGCTTGATTTGGTCAATACTTTTCCCTTGATTTGCCGCACACTGACCTATATATGTGCAATATCAGAAACGGCATCCATAGCAATGAGAATGACTGCATCCAAATAAGAGTACTTGAGTTTCAATCACTCAATGTAGAAATCTCATATAACAATTACCACTAAAGTGTATATAAGTTGAAACACCAAATGGCCACACAAACAAACAAACAAACAAACTTGCACGAAATAAAGACAAATGTAGCAACTGGGAAAACGACTAAGGCCATAAACTATGCAAAGCAAACATCCAACTTTATTATCATTGAAATTAATCTGCCGCTACTATCTTTCTAGGCCTAGAACTGAGTGTAGTATGAAATCCAAACAACTACATAACTTATGGAAAAGCTAAGAATAGAATCATATACAAACATTTGCAGCTAGACACCCTCAACTATGGTCGAATAATACAAACAATCACTACAATTAGCATAATTACTCATATACCATATCACTGATGTTTCCATTAGATATTCACCCTTTTTGACTTTTTCACACGTGAAAAAAACTAACATCACTAGACTAATTTGCCTATTTTTGTCCTTGTCACTTGCTTTTTTGTTCCGACCAATATTTCGGACCAAAATACCCTGCCACTATATGAACCTATAGAGCATTGTGCTATGGCCTTAGTTATAATTACCAAGCTATACAAGGGTTGTTAACATGCAATTTATTTCAACTATTCTTTTTTTTTATATATGTATTTTCATTAATTTGTTTTGCAATCTTGGTTTTTAATTTAAATTTCTTTTCATAAGTAGTTCATTATCTTTTGGTTTAGTGTTTAACAAATCATTTTATTCTTAAATAATCAAATAATTAATACATTTACTGCTTATAATCAATAATCAAGCAATTAATTTTTGACCAATTAAATATAACTTATTATTGCTAACTAATAAGACAAACAAAACAATTACTTAACTGCCTCCTAATTAATTTTTAGCAATCAAATAATCAATAATTAATACCAATAAAGAATAACTTAACTATGATGATTAAGAATCAAGTAAAAGAACTAAATAGAGAAAGGGTATATTAAGTTATTTTTCTTTTATTTTTCATTTAATTATTTTTCTAATTCCTCTTCCATCTTCTTCAATTTCTATTCCCTAACATCTCCACCCCTTACCCCATGATGAACATGGGGGGGCAATTATTGAGAGTCGGTAGTTGTTCTTGCTTGGGTTGATGGTTTACTCTTGGTTTCAACACGTAACACCCTGATTTTTGGAATATTAATTTAAGTTGGTTAAAATTAAATTAATTAATATTTAGGAAGAAATATTGAGAAATGGAGGGTTTTAATTGTAAATATGAAAAGGACTTGGTTGTTTAAAATTATAAAGTTTTGACGGTCAAAGTGAGACAAATATAACCTCATGGAATTTAAAATAAATCAGTATGGGCCCAATTAATTGGAATTAAGAAATTTTAGGCATTAATGTGCAAGAGTTAGAAGTTGAAGGACTCAATTGAGGGCTTAGGACTAAATTGAAAGCAATGAAGAATGTTAAGGGAGTAAATGAAGTCGGTAAAAAGTTTGGGGGCCAAAATTGAAGAAGCTAAAAATACCTTTATATATATAGAATGGAGGATGAAAAACATTCAAATTCTCCAAAATGGCCCAACCTTTACCCCATTGGCGAATTGCCAGAGAACAGCCATAAAACCTAAAATCATTTGAACAAAAATGTTTCTCTCGTCGTGGTGAACTCACCTACACCAAACACCATAAAAAACAACCGACAAAGTTGTCAAAAAATAAGGCCCATGACGAGCAACAGCCAAGGTCGTGGTTCCACCACTTTTGATGGTGGGAACGGGTTATAGAGGGGTTTTGGTCAGAATCTTATGGGCAGCATAATGGTGAAGCCAATTTGATAATTCGATTAGCTGCAACAAGCCAATTGAGGTGGTGGCACAACAGTAGTGGGTTAGGGCTCCATGATAGTTTTAGCTTAATTGAATGGCCAAATAGCGGTCGATTGAGAAATTGATTGAGGGATTTTTCTCGCCTTGACGAGATGCCCTTGGTGGTGGCAGTAGTCTCCATGCTGGCAGCGGCGTGTAGTGGTGGCGTTAGCATAGTGCATTCCAAATTTGATCTTGGAGTCATCTAGGCTATTCTCAGCTTAAGACAGGACCTTGATTTCGACCTAATTTGGGTAAATTTCAATAATCAAATTTTAATTCAATTAAATTGCCAAACGTAATTGAATTTTCAGATGAAGTTGATTGTGACTTAAACTAAGATTGTTGAACTACTATTTAGAATAAGGTTATAGATTAATCTTATAATTAATATAGTTTTGAATTCAATCGACTTAGAAGAATTATCAAATTGTTGTTGGGACCTTCTGTAAGATTTTAACAATCAATTTCCCGACTTGTTGAGTTAAGGACTATGATAGGTGATCGCCTTATGTTTGAGTGTAATATGAAATTTGAGAATCATGATTGAATAGATAGAGTAATTAAGGAACTTGATGAGGATATTTAAGTGTATTAAGAATTGTAATTTAGAAATCATAATCAATGTTGGGTTAAGGTTATCTACTCAGAACTTTAAATTAATTGGGAAATAAGGTCATGGGCTATTTAAGTATCTAAGAATTATCAGAACGATGTCGAAATACCCTTAAGTTTGATAAAAATGTTTGTTATATTTGTAGTTAAGATCAGAGGATTGATAAAATGATAACTCGAGTTATCTTATGATTGTTCTTGGATGAACTAGGAAGCCAAAAACTAAGCGACGACATGACTAGGAATATCTCTGCCTTTACTGGATGAGTTTATACTCAATAGTATGACATTCCTTTGCTGGGGAAAAGAAGATATAGACTTGTTATTATATCCTAATCATTTGCTCATTTTAATCTGTGTTGAAAATAGTACTTCATATCATCATCATATGCTAAGTGCTTTAGTTGATTTTGATTAATATCGCTTTATCGGTTGAAGCTAAAAAGTGATTTCAAAATACATGTTTTATCACCATGTTTTCCTGGAATTCAATTTGGGGCTGAATTAGTTTGTGTGATTGTCAACATGGTGACTTGATATGTTATTTGCATTGTTGTTGGACATTGTTATCCATTATAGCCATGACCATTTCACAAAAATGGGTCAAGATTGATTAAGCATTTGAAATTTGGTTGTCATGGTATAGTTACGTGTTATATGAATATGTTTGATACCTTTGGGGATGGGCCATGGGATTGCCTGTGGGTGGATCGAACCGACTGCGACCAACCCTTAGCCAATACCCTATTAAATACATCCAACCTCGTAGTTAATTAGAGTTAGATGGCCACGAGGAGATAAGGTATGTATCTAGCTATGTCTTTTGTTTGTTAATTGTTCGAGCCAATCACTCGAGTTGGAGGGATAAGGATTTTTATACTTTCAAAAGTGGATAGATAAGGTAAAAGAACCACTAATAGCTTTTATGTGAAAATGTTTGCTAAATTGTATTGGTTAATTTCTCAGCTTAATGTTTATGTCTTAAAACCACAGTGAGAGATAGTAAATTTTTTGAAGTTTCATAACTGGTATGGGATAGTAGTGAGATAGATCACTATTAAATTTTAACTAAAAAATTCTTTCATAATGTTGGGAAATTTTTATGCTTCTATTTGTTCCTTTAGTTCTATTTGTGAAATTGTTACTTTATTTTTATGGCTAAATTATCTCACTAAGTTATTTAAACTTACATTATTTTATTGTTTCTTTTGTTCTTTACCTCATATAGGATCGAGCGGCAAAGACAGATTAAACCCAACAACATATGAGGTAATGAGGGCGATAGAAGTGCTAAGTGCTATTCAAGATATTTCGATCTAGAACTAAACATTCGATTGATGTTGTTGTAGAAATTAATTACTTTGAAATTTTGAGAAATATATTTTTTATTAATTATAAGATTGGTGGTGTGGAATGAGTAGCACCTCGGTGGGAAGCAAACGTCTCTCGATCAGGGAGTTATAGGTGGTATTAGAGCTTAGGTTTGGAAACACTAACTATGCTAGGGTATGATCCTTGGAATACGAAAGGTTTGTTTGGCAAAGAGTAAATTTGATTCAGAGGTTTGAAAGAGACACAAAAGTTTTGGTTAGTGGAGATTAAGTATGATTTTGAAATCTGATTAGGACATGAATCTTTGGGAACAATGTTTGATTCGAAGGATGTGAAGGGTTATAATTGGGTGCACAACTAATGTATTATCTGTAGCGCCTAAGGTATCAAGCATGTAACTTTCTATGTTTGGGAAGAATAATATCCTTGGGAAATCACATTGAGCTCGAATTCATTTGAGGATTATTTAACTAGTATATGAGTGAATAACTGTTTTAGATAGAGTTAAATTTGATGGGTAAAGGAACTTATTAGATCATTACTTTGGACATAAAAGTGTGTCGTGGCCTAAGATAAGGTATCTAGAGATGATATGTTGATGACTTCAATCTCCTTAGCATATGGAGTATTTAGATTAATGGAGGCTAAAGTTGACATGCAGGTCTGGGTAGGATGTGAACTTTTGGTATATTGCTTGATATCAAGAGAGTAAAGGACTGGTGTTGGAGTGTCCAACCAATATTTAATCCATTACTCTCAAAATGTTAAGCATATGACTTCATTGGTGTTTGGTGGAATAACACTTTTAGTATCACATTGCTGTACTGGTATATCTTGTGATGATAGAACTTAAAAAGCGAAAGATCATTTTAGGATAATTGGTTTATATATGTGGTTGAGGTCCATATGATGTTGTTGTCATAAAGGAATCAATATATTAATAATGGGATTGATTAATGTAACTATATTGTGGTATTTGAAAAGGAAGCAAAGAATAATTCTCATAAGAAAATCTTTTATGGTAAAGGTGATGGATATGGAGATGTGGGCCTAATTTGAACGTTTGGGAAGCTACTTCATTAATAATAGAAAAACTCATTGATATGACTATAAGATGATAGTGAACAAATGGAAGAAGGGTTGACTATAAAAATGAAATTATTAAGGAATGCCGAAGATATCTATGGTTAGTAATGGAATCTGGAAAGAAATGTCAAGTAAGGGTATAGAGAATTCCAAGAGAAAGGACTTAGAGGAATTGAATGGAAATGATAAGGTAAGAAGAGTTTTGATAGAAACCTAATTCAGAAGGATTTGATGGTGGACAAGAGCACATAGGTAATTGAAAGTACTGTCTAAGCTTTGGATATCAGTCGAGGACCTAGTCGTATATAATCTAGGCCTTATCTCATTTGTAGAATCTAAGAATCATAAACATATTGCTCATAACTGTAACTAGTGTATATATAAACTTCATGAATTGGTAGTGAGCTGTATGGAAACATATGACTTGTTATGAAATCTTAGGTGGTGTTAACGTAAATGATTATGTTATATGTTTTTAAATGTACTAAATCTAGCTTGGTTATGTGAAATGTTATATATGTAAGCTTGAACTCTAGAGTGACTCATGTAAATGTCTATGCTTATGTGGGTTTGATGTTGACGACAATCATGGACTTGAATTTATTTTGCATTTTAGGGATATATAATTATACTAAACTTTCTAGTTTATACCTATTACATTATTAAGACTTTGATACTGATGATATCATAAATTTTATTTCAGTAATGTCATTTAAGTTAATACAGTTGAGGCAAGTAGGTAGTCCATGATATCTAAGTGTATGGCTTGTCATATTATCTTAGGGATGTTAAGTTTGAACTTAGCCACTTTTAATATAAGTATTATATGAAGGGAAAGCTATATTACGAATAATTATGTGCAAGTGATAATGACTGTTGAGTTACCCTTAAATAATCACATAGTAACCTCCATATTGCTTATAAACATTTTAGGTTGGATGTTGTAGGTTAAATTGATTTAGGCACGGCCTTTTGAGTTAGAATTTTGATATGCCAAAAACTAATGCTGATCGAAAGTATTAGTTGAATGCAAATATAGGTCACTTGTATTGCTATGAATGATTACTAATAGATTTTAATGTTGTGTGGAGAATACTCTAGTAGGAAACGTATGGGAAAAGATAGACGGTAGCTACAACCTCCTTTAGCTATTCAACGATGACTTTGGTTTACTAGAGACATTGGCATATTGTTTTAGCTTGGTGGAAACAAAATCCTTTTCCTTAGGATCCTCTCAAATAAAAATAGAGAATGAAGTAACTAGAAAGATTGTTAGAATCACCTTATTCTAGAAGGATCATCTGGAAAGAGTTTTATTTTATGGTTGTTCCATATATGTCGACTTTGGCTCGACTGAACGTTCTAACGAAACTTCAATTAAGTTATGTTATAGAATGGATTTTAGGATTCCATTTCCCAGTACCATGGCTAAAATAAACTCCTGCCTCCAGCATCTCTTCCAAGTTGATGTTCCAATATCTTCTTGTCATTTCTCCCCACACCCCCTCCCATTTCAATTTTAAGAAAAGATTTTGAAGCAAGCAGGCCAAACATGGAGTCTAATGGAAATGCCATGATGCTTTTACAGTTATTGATAACTACAACTAGGTCAATAAGATTTAGATAGACTTTGGGAAGAAATGTGGCAGGAATGTGACTCGAGTGAAACCATATGTTTATAGGGTAACGATAAATGCTGCCTTTATGGAATAATGGCAAACACAACTAAGCCATTAATTTTGAAGGTATCGTAAAGATCTCATGGAAAGGACTCAGGTAAATTCTTGGGCTTCATTATGGAGGTTTATGAAAGATTTAGCAATTAGAAAACTAGAACTTATGAGATAAGGATAGGAATTAAATAAGCCTTGTGAAATATGGGATCCTAACACCTAGCTTTGCGTCTATAACTTGGTCCAAGATAAGGGTATATAATTTATTTTAAGATTGAACTAAGCTGAGTTGTTCTTAGTTATAGGTTGATAGAGAAAGTAATCTGGGAATTACTCCTTGTTTATAATATGGGTTCTAGGGGTTGATACAATGTTATTTGAGTGGTTAGATTCCTACTATGTTTGTAGATATGATATACATGTTATTTGATTTATTAAATTGGGTTCTTGAAAATCTATTCAAGATAATTAGTGGATCTGAAATTTAGGAAAGAGACATACTACATTCATACTTGATGTTATAGATATGCATAGGAATATCAATTGTGCATTAAGTTAATTGAGTATCGATTAGGAAAGATATGTTTAAAGGTATGTGACACCACAAAGGATCATCATGATAATCTTACTAAGGTCAAGGTTATAGTCGATCTGGAAGAGTTAAGATATAATTATGCTAGAAGTGTAAAGCTTTTTGGGCTTTATCAGATTATCATTCAAAGTGTACTTGAGGTTTCTTATGATAATAAGTTTATTGATTAATCTAGTTAAGAGAATTGGTGGTCTTAAAGGATGAATAAGGATATGAGATGATTTTGTAAACTAAGGACCAAAATTAATTCATGTTAGTTATCATTTTTCCTATAGAATGTGTAGGATAGTTTCATATATCCATGCCAACCAAAGAGGTAGTTATGAAAAGATGATTGCACGCATTATAAAGAATTTAAGTGGTGGAAACATAATTGTTTCGTTTCGCTACCTTGGGTTATCTTACTACATTAGGGCTATTCATGTTAATCATGGATTTTCTTGAAAAATATGGTCATGTTATATCAAGTTAAAGCTCTAACATTTGAACTAAAAAGGAAAGACGAAATGGAAGGATTGCAAGGAGTTTTAAGTTATTAGTTTTAGGATAAGCCAATCCTGATGTCATTAGATATAAAACACACAATCCCTTGGGGGAAGATGGAACTTTGGATCATACCAAATCTAAGATCACAATAATTGAAGAAGATCGAAGAATGGATTAAGGATATACGCCTTTAGGCTTTGACAATACATATCAAATGTGATCTTTTTGAGGTTATAGATCTATTGATCTAAATAATTGCAAAATGGGCTAGTCTCTAAATGCATAGGGATGTATCAGAAAATTTTGAGGATTAAAGAGATGGATTAATCCTATAGTAGTTTTATTCTTCCTTGGGAAACTTAAGGAGATATCAAGCATACTTATGCTTAAGATGAATATTAGATCTAAAGGAAACAATCTCATAGGTACTGGAAAGATTTGAGAGATAGGACATAAGGTAGATAATCTTGCTAGGTGTAAGACATAGAAATAATCCCAGATACTTGATAAAATATAAAAGACCCAAGTGAGTATGAGCAACTAAGAAGCCTACAGTACTGATTTCCACTAAGAAGGATTCCCATATTTTATGACAAGTAAGAGAAATGTGAAATAGGAGAAAGAACATGTAGAAACAATTGGATTAAAAGAGATAAATTTTCTTGGGGCTAGCCAAATAGCATGTAATGACATTATGAAATCTTTCATATTTCAGATGAGAATTTGGGTACCAGATTCTCTTAAGGGGGGAGAGTTGTAACACCTTAATTTTTTGAATATTAATATAAGTTGATTAAAATTAAATTAATTAAAGTTTAGGAAGAAATATTGAGAATTGGATGGTTTAATTGTAAATAAGGAAATGACTTGATTGTTTAAAATTATAAAGTTTTGAGGGTCAAAGTGGGACAAATATAAGCTCATGGACTTTAAAATAAATCAGTCTAGGCCTAATTGACTAGAATTAAGAAATCTTAGGGGTCATTGTGCAAGAGTTGGAAGTTGAAGGACATAATTGAGGGCTTAGGAATAAATTGAAAGCAATGAAGAATGTTAGGGGTGTAAATGAAGTTGGTTAAAAGTTTTAGGTTGAAGAAGCAGAAAATACCTTTATTTATATAGAATAGAGGATGGAAAATATTCAAATTCTTTAAAATGGCCCAACCTTTACCCCATTGGTGAATCGCCAGAGAGTAGCCATAAAACCCAAAATCGTTTAGACAAAAATGATCCTCTTGTCATGGCGAACTCACCTATACTAAACACCACAAAAAACAACTGACAAAGTCATTGAAAAGTAAGGCCGATGGTGAGTGACAGCCAAGGTGGTGGTTTTGCCACTTCCAAAGGCAGGAATGGGCTAAAAATAGAGGGGTTATGGTCTGAATCTTATGGGTAGCGCAATGGTGAATCCAATTTGGTAATTCGAGCAATGGTGGTGTGTTAATTAAGGTGATGGTGCTACAATGGTGGGTTAGGGCTCTGCGATAGTTTTAGCTTAATCGAACGACCAAACAATGGCTGATTGAGAAATTAGTTGAAGGGTTTTGTTTACCTTGATGAGATGCGCCTGGTGGCGGCAGTATTTGGGCAGTGCATTCCAAATTTGATCCTAGACTCGTCTAAGTTATTCTCAACTTAAGATTAGACCTCAATTTCAACCTAATTTGGGTAAATTTCAATAATTAAATTTTAATTCGATTAAACTGCCAAATGTAATTGGATTTTTAGATGAAGTTGATTATGACCTAAACTAAGATTATTGAACCACGATTTAATCTAAGGTTATAGATTAATCTTATAATTAATATAGTATTTAATTCAATCAGCTCAAAAGAACTATTAGATTGTTGTTGGGACTTTAAGTAAGAGTTTAACAACTAGTTTACTAACTTGTCAAGTTAAGGACTATGATAGGTGATTACATTACGTTTGAGTGTAATATGAAATTTGAGAATCATGATTGAATAGTTAAAGTAATTGAGAAACTTGATGAGGATATTTAAGTGTATTAAGAATTGTAATTTAGAAATCATAATCAATGTTGGGTTAAGGTTATCTACTAAGAACTTTAAATCAATAGGGAAACAAGGTCATGGGCTGTTTAAACATCTAAGAATTATCAGAACTGTGTCGGAACACCCTCAAGTTTGATAAAAATGTTCGTTATATTTGTAGTTAAGAATCAAAGGATTGATAGAACAACTCGAGTTATCTTATGACAGTTGTCGGATGGACTAGGAAGTCAAGAACTAAGCAATCACATGATTGGGAATTTCTCTGCCTTTTTCGAGTGAGTTTATACTCAATATTATAAGATTTCTTTGTTAAGGAAAGAAGATATATACTTGTTGTCATATCCTAGTTGGTTGCTCCTTATAATCTATGTGTTGAAAATAGTACTTCATATCGCCCTCCCATGCTATGTGCTTTGGTTGATTTTGATTAATGTCGCTTTATCTTAAATTGGCGATTATGTTGAGGAAGCTAAAAAGTAATTTCAAAATATAAGTTTTATTGCTATGTATTTTTGAAAATCAACCTAGGGCTGAATTGGTTTGTGTGATTATCAACATGGCAACCTGATATGTTATTTGCGTTGCTATTGGACATTGTTATCTATCATAGCCATGATTGTTTCACATAAGTGGGTCAAGATTGTTTGAGCATCTAAATTTCGGCTATCATGGTGTTGTGATATGTTATATTAATATGTTTGATACTTTTGGGGATAGGCCTTGGGATTACCTGGGGGTGGATCGTGCGGAACAAATTGACGATGACCCACCCTCAGCTAATACCCTATTAAATACATCCGATCCAGTAGTTAGCTGGAGGTAGTTGGCCATAGGGAGAAGCAACATATAGCTAGCCATGTCTTTTGTTTGTCAATTATCCGAGCTGATCACTTGGGCTAAAGAGATAATGATCTTTATTCTTTCAAAAGTGGAGAGATAAGGTAGGATAACCACTAATAGCTTTCATGTGAAAACGTTTGCTAAATTGTATTGGTTAATTTCTCAGCTCAATGTTTATATCTTGAAACCACAATGAGAGACAATAAATTTTATGAAGTCTCGTCACTGGTATGGGACTGTGGTGAGATGGATCACCCTTAAATTTTGACTAAAAACTTCTCTCACAATTTTATAAAATCTTTATGCTTCTATTTGTTCCTTAAGTCCTATTTGTGAAATTGTTACTTTGTTGTTATGGCTAAATTATCTTACTAAGTTATTCGAACTTATGTTGTTTTATTATTTCTTTTGTTCTTTACCCTGGATAAGATCGAGCGGCAAAGATAGATTAAACTTGACAACATATGAGGAAATGAGGGCAATAAAAGTGCTAAGTGCCATTCAGAATATTTCAATCTAGAGTTGAACATTCGATGGATGGTGTTGTAGAAATTAATTACTTTGAAATTTTGAGAAATATATTTTCTATTAATTATAAGGTTGGTGGTGTGGAGTGAGTAGCACCTTGGTAAGAAATAAGCGCCTCCCGGTCAGGGCGTTACACAATAATTATGATCTTCTCCATTGCTATTAGGCATAAGCATAGCTATTTCATATGTTGCAAAGTTAATAATACCTTTTTTTGATCAGGGGAATGATAATTCTCTTTCCCAGAGAATGTGTAAAAGGTTGTTTCTTTCAAACCTACCGCCCACTCCTACCTCATCAACCATACCCTCACTCCCAAACCTATCCCAAATATATCCCAAATATAAGAATATCATATGCATATATCTATGTTTATATTTCCATATACCTATATGCCCACATATAAATACATGGATAAAATAAAAAGAAAAAGAAATTTTAGGGAGAAAACATAGGTAGGACATTTTAACATTTTAAAATTGATAACATGGGTAAAAAAGTCCACATAATTCCTTTATTTTGGTAATTGTTGTATCTTTTTTAGCTAGTATGTTGATCTTTCCCTAAGTCCGGCTACGTCTATGCCAAAAAAAAATATTGATAAGGGGTATCAATATAATTATAAAATCATAGGTTGTTTCAATAACTCAACCACAATTGTAGGGGGAATACTTGATGGAAAGATACATTATGAGAAGTTCAAATTTCTAGGAATTTTTAATAGTCCAAGTTCCTTTGATGAACGAATATCCAATTAGATAATAACTTAACTACTTTAGATGGGAATTAGGAACATATCCTTCAAAAGGTTCATATGTTTAGTTTCATTCATGTTATTTCCCTTTACATCTTCAATTTCCAAAGTTGAGCATCCCAGTCATATCTAGCAATCTTTCCTGTATTCTGTCATGATGACATAAGGAGCATATCATCATCTATACCTTTTATAGTGGTAGTAGAGACCTTTTTAGCCTATTCCCATTCACTGCACTCCACCAAAGTGCATATTTGGTTGATTATATCTGCACAATATGTCTTTATATGCCCTTTGAAGGTTAAATCTCGTAGATGACTGTTTTTAGACAACTTTGGTATCATAATTCCTAATTTCATGATAATGAAACCATTTGTCCTTAAGCAGTTGTATCTAATTCTCTATTTAGATCAATTGTCTGAATGGTCCTTCAAGTAGTTTGTGCCGATTCATTCGACTTTCCTTAATATATAAGATTATCTAAGTACTTACTTTTGTCCACTGCAAATCATGCCTTCCATAGCATTAGTCTCACATTCCCAGCAATCAGTTTGCAATTTCTTAAAAATATGATGTAAGGATCATTACTGCCACCTCACAAAAGGTCCACATAATATACTTGTGCCTACATTAAGTAAAACAATATATCACCCAATATACAACCCATTAAATTTTGCCACATGTTTCTAATTTTGAAACCTATAAAAATTGAGCCCTTTATCAAGACTAATGTCAAAACTAGAGAAATGCATGCATGCACACACACATAAATATAACATTACACTATGAGCAATAGGTAAATCATCTTGGAAAAATTATACAAGTGTCAAAAGAAAGAACTATATGTAGTTTGTCATTATTGGCAACTTATTCACTATTTTGGTGTTATATCTCCTATTGTCTCACCATTCAATGTTAGCATTTTAGTTGCACCCATACCTTTGGGAAGAGCTGTTAAACAAGAATCAAACTTAATTTATATCTTTGTTCGGTTTAGGATGAAACATGTGCCCTAAGTTTGGCACACTTAAGCACATTGATATTCTATAACATTTTATCTAGAAAAGAAATTTTTAAAAATATATGCACCAAACAAAGAGTTGAAAAATTTAGCATTATTAAACTTGTGACAAGAACAACTCATTCTGGTTTGAAATTGAGAATTTGCATAGCAATAGGATATGGGATGTGGATAAGGTTGGTGATATTTGAGATTTCTATATTAGCGACTGATAAATGAATACAATGGCGTCTATAAAGATTTAAATAGAGAAGACTAACATGTTATATTGTCAATGTCAAGTGAACAAAACTGCTCCTAGGGCATGTCATGCATCTCAGAAGACAAGTATTATCTAGTCTTTGTTCTCATGTCAACATCTCTCTCTTGTTCTTCTCATTAATCATCTTAAGCCATGCAACCAACTTGTTCAATTTCAAATGATCACATGGATAATGGCAAGTTCAAAGAACTAAAGATATCTATAAATGAAATTAGACCTTGATATGAGGATAGAAATAAAAACAATGTTCATATCACGATCAATAATTGTATGGTATAATATATAATAAGATTATCCCAATTACATGAACTTATCAAGTTAATCTAGTTTCATTGACCCAAAATGTACTAGAACGTCCAAATATCTTCATAAACTCAAAGTCTCCATTATCAGAGAAGTGTGCCAAGCATTTTGCTAAGCCTTACAAGATCATAAAATGAATAATATAGTGTATTTTATTTGAAAATTTTTAAGGCTGATTGTTACCTAGAAATCAATCTGTATTCCTAATACATGATATGAAAATTAAAAAAACATAGTCAAATACTAAAACACCATATGCAGAAACCAAAGATGGTTTTATCAAAGAGTCAAAAGAAAAAGCAGACTCAAAATGATATAGACCAACATTACTTCACCTCATATAGAAATATCAAGGAAAGATAAATTCATAAATTTTGACCCTTTGAAATTGGATAGTAATGCAACAACATATATATGTATATATATGTTCAAGCATACGCATATTAACTTTCATGCATACATGAAAGTGTATGATATTGCTTGAACTATAAAAGAACTAAGTTTTTCATAGTAGTAGAAATGTAACCAAAGAAGGTAAAAGGAAAGAATAAAGAGAGGAGATATACTGTCTTATGTTGAATATTGCCTAGAAAGTAGATGGTGTTCCTAATACATGATATGACAATTGAATGCACCTAATCAGAAACTAAAACACCAAATGCAGAAATAAAGGAAGGTTTATCAAAGGATAGTTGAAAGTAAAAGTAGACCCAAACAATATAAAACAACATTACACGGCCTTATATACAAATACCAAGGCAAGACAAATTCATAAATGTTGACACTTTTTAAAATGGTAGGAAAATCACACTTTCAGTCCCATAACTTAGGATCATTTTCAATTGAATCCCATTCATTTTGGAATTATCACATTGAGTCCTATAATTTAGAATTTTTTTCACATTTGGTACTGTCTCCCTCCTTCTATCAAATACTTAAGGGCTAATGCACGTGCTGTGCATGTAGCTGTTAACATATGGGATTTGGAGGGAAAATGTACGGTACCTAAGTCATGGGACTAAAAGTACAATTTTCTATGGTACCGTTCATATTTATATTTTAAACACTTTTTAATGCTTATTTCCAAATTAAAATTTAAAATTTGATGAAAAATATAGATTAAATTATTTTTTGAGTAAAATTCACTTTACCCCCTTGTACTCAAACTTCATCTTACTTTATCACCATGTACTTTTAATTGCATTACTTTGCTTTCCTGTACTCTTAATTTTACTTAAATTATTAAATTCCATTAAATTCTCTTCATCTCCTTAACACCATTAACTTTTTCTTTTAAAAGATGAAATTGTCCATAATTTTTAATTATTCATTTAACAAATAAAACTCATCTTCTCCATAAAAGAAGAAAAATTTATATTTGAAGATTTAGAAATATAAAATCACTATAGACATATAATAGAAATGTGTTTCTTAAAGACCGACTTCAAATGCTTATATGAAATTCAATTACGTGTAGTTTTGTTATAACTTTTTGCTAAAGGCAGTTTTTTTTCTATTTTTGATGATATCATAGAGGGATATATTATGTAATAAAATAGGGTTAGTAAAGCAATTCTATGGAGGAAAAAATGGGGTCGGCATATTATTAATTGAGTTTTGTTTAATGAAAATTATTGTTTCTTCTAGATATGTACTATTGGTATATGATGCAAGTTTTTGAAATATTTATAGTACAGTCAATTGTGTGCCCAGGTTTCATCTTTCAACATTCAGCTTGGATCTTTTGATTTAATTTTAATATTATTTTGTATAAAAATTGTATATTCATATAATAGAAGAGTAGTTGGGAGAGATTAGCAAAAAAAATTTGAAGTATAGGTATTTTGGGTATATTAATTCAAATGTGGTGATCTAACTATTTTTGTTTGGTTTGCTAACATAAATTGAAGAGGCTTTAATGGTGTTAAAATAAGTAAAGTAAAATTAAGAGTACATAGAGGTAAAGTGATGCAATTAAAAATATAAGAGGGTAAAGTGAAACGAAATTTGGGTACAAGGGGGTAAAGTGGATTTTACCCTTTTATTAAACAAGTTATTTCTAAATTTAAATTATATTTAAAATTATATTAATGTTCAGTTAAATTTAGAAATAACAAAATTAAAAATAATTTTTAATTTAAAATTTAAGTTAAAAATATTTTTTAATTTTAACTTTAATTTGAATTAATTTTTAATCTTTGTAAAATGATATTAATTAATGTATTTAGTAAAACTATTATAAAACATTTTCAATTAATATTTAGAAATTTGAATTTAAAATGTTCTAAGTTACGCGAAATAAATATTTAATTTTTTAAATATTATAAATTAAAGATTTAATAATATCATAAATATTTAATAATTTTTCATGTTTGGAGATTTATTAGTTATTAACTTGTTAAATTTTTTATTATTTTAGAAAATTAGTTAATTTGAAAATAAATTTTAAAATTTATAATGTAAAATATTTTATTATATATAAAAATTAAAATTTATAATTTTTTTGTTATTTTTAAATTTATATGTTTAAATTTTGGATTTTAATTTTAGTTATTATAAATTTAGAAATTTTCAATGATTGAATTTTAAATTTTATAATGTCAAATTTTTAATTTTTTGTTGTTTTTGAATTTTCAATTATAATAATGAAAAAATAACTAATTCAGAAATTATAAATTTTAAATTTTCCATGCTTATTTCCAAATTAAAATTTAAATATAATTGTAAATTATATTAGTAACACCCCTGAAATTCAAATTTTTTCAAAAAAATAAGGATTTAGAAATTAAGATATTGGTTGATCAAAATTTAAGGCTCAAAAAATTAATAAAAAGGACTTGATTGTAAGAAAATTGAAGGTTTTGGGGGTCAAACTGCAATTTAAAGAAAATTTAATTGAGCAGCGTTTAACAGTCTTGGGGTTTTGCATGAAAATTCATTTGGTCAAAGGGGTCCATGTTTTGCACTAGCTAAGTCTAGGGGTCACATTGAAATTGTTCAACATTCTGGAGGGCTTAATTGAAGGGTAGATCGAACTTCAGGGGCTAATTCCTAATTTTTGAAAGTAATCCTATATATATATATATATCATTTTCTTTCCCCCATTTCTTTCATTTTTCACTCCATGCATCACTAGTTTCTCTTTGGCAAAATCCATCTGGTGTACGGTGACACCTCAAACACTACCTACCATTCTCTTCTTCTCGACAAGGTGAACACGATGGTACTCATTTCTTCAAGTGATTTTTGGTGTAGCAGCAGTAGCAAACGATAGAAAAGGAGTAATTGGCGGCAGGGATGGGAAGCTTAACTCCAACAAGAATTGTGCACGACTAAGGAGTGAAACCTAACTGTCTTAGCCAGAAAAGCATGTTGGTGTCTTCAATTTTGAGTTTTGGTCACCAATCGAGCAGAATTTAATACGGTGGCGAATGGTGGTGAGTTAGAGACCTAGTTGGGGGGTTTTTTGGCAAATTGAGCTGCAATTCAATAGTATTTGATAAAATTAATTTGAGGGTTTGTTTCCTCTCCCTAAAAGGAGTTGAACAGTGGTGGAGTTGCCCATTATCATTGATTGTGCATGACGGTAGATAGTGGCAGTGAGACAGTTTCATTGTCTCATCGTGGTGATTCTATTAGCGGTATTGGTTTGTGAAAATTGAGTCTTGAGAAGAAGATTGGTACATATAAATGTTGGAATTGAAGTTGATATATAATAGTGTTCATGGATATATAATCCAAATCTTGGTATAGGAATTGGTATAGGAATTGAGTATATATACATCTATATATGCCATTCATGGGTTATTTTTTATTTAGTGAACCCAAATTTGTATTATCAAATGATAACTTTGGGATAATTGAGTTAAATAAGTGAGAAAACCCTAATTTTATTGATTTGAGACCTAAGTGCCGATAATTAGGTTAATTATGATGATTGGACTATTATCATTGAATTGGGATAATGTTAATAAGTATGTAATTAAGGATCAGGATACATCTTATTACTGGAATCAATACGAATCTTAAAACTACCGTATTAGCTGAGCAATTAGTGATTTTAGACTATTAATGCTATAATTGTAATCATTAAGGATTATTAGAGTTGAATGGGATTTTGATTGTGAACCTATTCTTTTAGATTAGGTAACATAAAACTAGGACTCCTTGACTAGTAGACTACTAATGGTGACTTCATTTTTCTGAGATTATGGAGGTTCGGGTCTACCACTTTGGCCTCAAGTATTTCTATTGGTTCTTGTGGGAAAACCCCTATGAGGGTTAAATGTGCTTGAACTGTACCTACTCATATTTATTAAAATCTGTAATTGGTTGTGTACTTGCTTGTGATATGTTAATTGGCTTGTATATCCTTGTGAAGGTTAGTTCTTGATTTCACTCTAATATGAGTTTGTTATTGTTCATTCTGACACCCAAAACTTTCTATTGTTATATGTCTTGTACTTGTTCTTGATTGGTACTTATTATTGTTCTGCACTTGTTCTCATTATGTATTATTATTGAATGCCTTATTGGCGAAATTTGTTAATTGGTACTTGATATATGATCGAAGACTTATTGGGCAGAGTGCCAATCCAAGCGGAATGCTTGAATACTTGGGGCATGCTAAGCAGTTCGCTTAGGTATCCATAATGCGCCATTAGTCCATATGGGCACCTATTGTATACCAAGCTACCACGCTTTGGTAAAAGTACCTGATTAATTGGAATAAGAAGAATGATATGCATGCCATGATGTGATCTATTGAACTGTATATGTACTTGGGATTGCTTGAATTCGATTGTATTCTGATTGCGTGCATTCTGCTCATGGAGCAACAAGGATGGTGTAGTTTTTTGGTCTAATTTAGGTTGATATCTAGGCTGAACGAGCTGGCGGTGATACCCCCTAGTAAATCGATTGAGCTGGCTGATGGTGATTCCTTTCGTAGTAAATCGATTGAGCTGACTAGGCTGTTTGAGCTGGTAGCCACAACTCCCAAGTTAGTACTAACTAAAATTCTTGAATTTGATGATGCTTATTTGTTGAACTTGTTCTTGCTTGAATTGTACTTGTTTATGTATTAATAATTAATTTAAGATCTATTGAGATGTACATTCATTGATAGGTTCCTTTTGCCTATTATTTAAGTTATCCCTCACTAAGTCCATTGGACTTACCCTCTTGTACATTCTTTTATTTCTCATGCAAGGTTAAGTGATGAACTTGAACTGTAGGTTTGGATTGATGAACATTTTTTAAAATTAAAAAAATGTTTGTATGTGTTTATTGGTGCTCTTGGACATTTTGTTATACCTAAGAGATGTTGTGATATGTCAGGTCTAAATTTTACATTTGTCAAGTGTACATATTATGTGAATATTATGGGATTTGTTATGGCTTGTATATAGTACTTTAGATGAGGATTGTTTAAGTTGAAATCTACTGCTATTTTTGATAAGCTTGAAAAGTTTGTTATGGGCTTATGGTTGTTTCTGTGTTAAGAATTAAGACTGAACCGAGTGGCATCCCAGCTAAAGGCCATCCTAAGTGGGGTGTCGCAAAAGTGGTATCAGAGCCTAGGTTTTGATGACCTAGGTTAACATGGGAATGGTTTTTGTGCCTAGAAATGATGGGCTTACTAGAGAATAAACTTGAATTGAGGATTGATTTAGATGTAAACACTCAATTTAAAAAAAAAATCGAGCTATGCTAGGATTTGATCCTAAGATGTGATTTGTGGAATGTGAAATTTTTGGTTAATAGAGACTAGCTTGGCTTTGGAAATATTTTAGATATGTGTACTCAAGTTAAAGAATACTTGAGTTATGACAAGATATGATTTTCGGGAATATAAATTTTGGATAAGAAAATGAAGTTGATTAGCAAATTGAACATGGAATTGAATAGCATATGAAATGTTTGGATAAAGCTTGACATTAAGGAAGTGAAGGGTTATGACTGTAGTGGCCAACCAGTATAAAACCCCTTACTTTTAGTATGTCAGGCATATAAGCATATGATTGTTGAAAAGAATGATGCTATTTGGAATTATGGTATTATATGAGCAATATCCGTTAAGGTTGAATTAGATGAATAGAGGACTAATTGGGAAAAACTATATTTAGTATACAGAGAGTTATTTTGGAAATCAATGTTGTGTGAGTAATAATTGTGGAAGTCATAGATGGTGAGTAAGGACTGTTATAGAAAGGAATGTTTTTGGGGAATGAATGAACAAATAATTTTTTGGAATTGAGTTATAGTAATCTTATTAATAATTTTAAATTACTTGGGATTGAGGAACGAGAAGGAGAAAAACAAGAATGATGGAATCTTTGATAGAAATATAGAATAATGAATGATTCTGTATATATATCTTGAACCTTGTGTGACAAGAACTAATAACAACTGAATATCAATTGATAAAACACCTCATTTCATTGATGTAGGTAAATGCAGTTTACTACTTAGAGGTTTCCAACCCACCAAATGGCATCACCAAAACTAACCTAAATGCATCCCTCTAGTCGAGAAAATCTAGAAGGGGATAGCTCAAAATGAAGATGCCCAAGGAGTGCCGAAGAATGGGCACAAGACCTATAGGTGCATTCAGTAACAAAGAAAGAGGTTGAAGAGGTTATATAGCCTATAAGTGCAATACAGTTGCAACTCTTATAATCGCACCAGCAACAAGGTTAGATAGATAGCCCTAAGATATGTGAAGGGCCTCTAGAGTCCGAAACTTTAGCACATTTTCTTAAGTTTGACCCCTAATATTTATGGGTGAATTGGAGTACTAAAAATCAAAAGCTTGGATTAGGGAGGTTGAAGACATATTCCAAATGTTAAGCTATCTAGAGGACCTCAAACTCATATTAGATGTTCATTTGTTGGAGGAAACTACAAGTCAATGGTGGATTTTGGTGAGTCAATGATGGGAATATAAGAAGGTACCTCGTACTTAGGACAACTTTATATGGGAATTTATGGAAAGATTCATACCTCAAGAAGTAAAAGATTCCTGAAAATAAGAATTTGAAAGCTTTACCCAAGACGATATAGCAGTGTGGTAGTATGAGGTGAGATTCAGTAAGATGCTTTGGTAGGCGCCCTAGATATGGATAAAGGAGAATACAAGATTAAGAAATTTGTTAAGGGATTGAGATTAGAGATACGATAAACCTTTATGCCTTAAGAGCAGTCCAACTTTGAAGAAGCCTTAGCAAAAGCCTTGCAGGTGGAACAAAAACCTCTTCAAGTATCTACTGATGGGAAGAAAGGCAAGTGAGGGAAAATTTTTAAATTGGAAATCATTGCTAGTATGGAAAGTAGCTTAGATAGGAAACAACTGAAGGTACAATTTGGGACACCAAGAGCGAGATATGAATTTCATAGATCAGATACCTATGAGGAATTAGGATGTTGGAAAAAATAAGGCAAGTGCACGAGTTATGGCAGCGACCAGCACTTCTTGAAAGATTGCCCCCAGAAGAAGAGGCCAAACTCCTATAGAAAAAAAGAAACAAGTGGTTGAAAGTTTCACTAGGCTATTGAAGGCCTGCGAAAAGTCTAATACTGCATATCTTTAGTTTTATATCCCAAACAGAGCTTAGGGAGTAGCAAATATATTATTCATAACTATACCCAGTATGTTTAGTTTTTATGAACCTATAGTTAGCAATTTAGGAATGTATGATATGTTATGAAGTCTAGTATGTTAAGTTTGAACTTGACTATTCCTTGATATACATATTATGTAAGTATGCTATTGTGATATTATTAGTCATTTGTTGCTATAATGATGCTTGTGATATATTAAACAATAGTACGCACACTATCAGGATATAATAGAAAGCTTTTAAGTAAAAAAATGATATATAACGATAAGAATAAAAATGATATATAACGATAAGAATAAAGCACTCAATAGTATTATAGCTTACCAAATAGAAGTTCAAACAACATGTATTGGAATTCACTTAGATGATGATTGGGGATAGGTTTTATCTAGCTAGCCCCTCACATAGATGTCTATCTAAGAGTACAATATGATATTTGGAAGGGATTGGTTGTATAGCCATTAGGCACATGTGAGCTACTGTACTATATGCATCATTCTTGGAGATAAGATACGAACACCAACATGCTCTTCTACAGATAACATCTCTTTGATGCTAGTTATATTTGCATTACAAACCTAATAGATTTTGAAGGGAGGCAGGCGAGAATTCTTAGTGTATCTTATCAACAAACCTCGAGATATAGTTTAAAGCCAAGGAAGTGAAGTGGTAGCTAAATACCCAGAAGTATTCCTAAAAAAAAGTGAGCTTAAAAGAATTAATTGACCTTTTGTCTGGACAAGAATCTTCTCAAGGTTGAAGTTATACAAGGGTAATACTGGCTGAAGAGTAGAAAAGACGACATAAAGTACTTATGCATGTTCTCGGAACATAAGAGAGCATTAGTTGCATGCAAAATTTAGTAAGTGCAAACCTTGAACAAAGAAAGTGGCTTCTCTTGGGCATATCATATCCCAAGATAGAGTAAAGGTTGATTCCTCTAAGATAGAGATGGTAGTCAACTGCAAGAGACCAGAAAATGTGATAGAAGTTGTAGTTTTCTATGTCTTGTCAGTTATTAATGAAGATTTGTGTAGCAGTTTTCTAAAATAGTTGACACATTGACTAAATTAAGTCAGAAAAGTCAATTATTTGGCTAGAATGAGGATTTAAATATGAGATAGCATCATGGATAGAAATTTTAGAAGACTACTATTCTTCCATCACCTATAACTCGAAAAGGCAAAGGTAGTGGCCAATCCCTTGAGCCAAAAGGTTGGAATGGTTCACTTATTAGATGCAGAAGCATCATAAAGCCTAAGATTTGGTGCTATGTTGAAAATTAATACAACAAGTAGGATTGCAAAGATAAGTGTAGTTCGAATTACAGGAGGAAATGCGACGAACCCCAAGCCTATAAGATATGGGTAATGAATTAGAAGAAAAGAGTAGGGGGTCCTAAAGAGTCTAAGTTCAATATCGACAATTAAGGTATTTTTCTATTCCATAAGATAATATGTATGCCAGAAGAAATAGAAGAAAGTTTGCTAGTGAGGCACAAAAGTCAACTGACACGATGCATTCGAGAGACATGAAAATGCATTGAGACTTGAAGAAGCAATTTTGGTTGAATGTATTGAAAGAAAGATGTAGATCAACTAACCGAATCTATCTATTTTCTACTAGTTGGAATAGTACTTAGATGAGAATCTAAGGACCATAATCTTTTAAGGAGAGAGGTCTATAACACCCTTAAAATTCAAAACTTTCAAAAAAAAAAAAATAAGGATTAGAAATAAAGATATTGGTTGATAAGATTTTAAAGCTCAAAAAATTAATAAAACTAACTTAATTGTAAGAAAATTGAAAGTTTTGGTTTCAAACTGCAATTTGAAGAAAACTTAATTGAGCAACTTTTAAAAGTTTTGGAGGTTTGCATAGAAATTCTTTTGGTCAAAGGGGTCAATGTTATGCACTAACTAAGTAAAGGGGTCAAATTGAAATTGTTCAACATTTTGGAGAACTTTATTGAAGGGCGGATTAAACTTTTGGGGCTAATTTCTTCCCCCCATTTTTTTTCATTTTTCAGTGTATGCATCAACGGTTTCACTCCGGCAAAATCCTCTCAGTGGATGGAGACACCTCAAACACTACCTACCATTTTCTTTTTCTCGACAATGTGAACATGGTGGTACTCATTTCTTCTAGCTATGTTTGATATAGTAGCCACGAAAAATGGTAGAAAAGGAGCAACCAGTGGAAACTTAACTCTGACAAGAATTGTGTGCAACCAAGGAGTGAAACCTGATGGTCTTAGCTGGAGGAATGTGTTGGTGCCTTTAATTTTGAGTTTGGGTCACCGATCGAGGAGAATTTGATGCTATGGCGGAGGGTGACGAATTAGAGATTGAGTTGGTTTCTGGAAAATTGAACTGCAACTTAACGATGTTTGATAAAATTAATTTGGGGGTTTATTTCATCTCGTTGAAAGGAGTCAAACAGTAGTAGAGTTGCCTATTACTACCTATTGTGCACGACGGCGGACGGTGCCACAGTGGACAGTGCTAAGATAGTTTCATCATCTCGTTGCGGTGATTCTATTAACAATATTGATTTATGAAAATTGATTCTTGATGAGAAGATTGGTATATATAAATGTTGGAATTGAACTTGATATATAATAGTGTTCATGGACATGTAATCCAAATCTTGTATGCGTGGTACAAATGGAGGATTTGATACAGGACTTAAATATATACACATCTATATATATGCCATGTATAGGTTATTTTATATTTAGTGAACTCAGATTTGTATTATCAAATGATAACTTAGGGATAATTAAGTTAAATAAGTGAGAAAACCTTAATTTTATGGATTTGAGACCTAAGTGGTGATAATTGGGTTAATTATGATGATTAGATTATTATTATTGAATTGCGATAATATTATGAGAATAAGTATGTAATTGTGGACCAGGTTACATCCTATTGCTAGAATCAATAAGAATCCTAAAACTACCATATTGGCTGAGTAATTAGTGATTTTAGACTATTAATGGCATAATTGCAATTATCAAGGATTATTAGAGTTGAATAGGGATTTTAATTGTGAACCTATTCTTTTGGATTATGTCACCCGTTGACTAGTAGACTATTGATGGTGATTTCATTTTTATGAGATTACCGAGGTGAGGATACGCCATTTTAGCGTCGAATATTTCTATTAGTTCTTGTGGAAAAACCCTTGTGAGGGTTACGTATGCTTGAACTATACATGCTCGTATTTATTGAGATTTGTAATTGATTGTGTACTTATTTGTGATCTATTCATTGACTTGTATACCCCTGTGAGGGTTATTTCTTAATTTCACTCTAATATAAGTTTGTTCTTGTTCATTCTGGTGCCTCAGACTTCCAATTATTATGTGCCTTGTACTTGTTCTCAATCAGTACCTATTATTATTTTGCACTTATTCCTATAATGTATTGTTATTGAATGCCTTGTCAGCAAAATTTGTTAATTGGTACTTGATACTTGGAGCACGCCAAGTAGCCCACTTAGGTGTCAGTAATACGCTAAGCAATCTGCTTAGGTATTTACAATGCGCCATACAATCTGTATGAGCACCTATTATATACTATACTGTCGTGAAGGTATCAAAGCACAATGCCTATTGCCTTGCTAACGTCAACAGGGACAAGCTTTCTCGCCCATGGAATGCCATCAACTTGAAGAAATTCTATGTATAAGAATGCTTTGTAACCATCTCTATATTCTATGATATAAATAAAGTTTTAGCAACACTACTATCATTCACTTGTAATGTTACAGCCATAAACACTTGTAAAGTTTCAAGTCGACCCTATAGTCAACCCAAGAAACATCTTCAAACTAAAAAACCAAAGCTTTCCAACCCAACATGCAAGTTAACTCCGCAGTCAATCTAAATGTAGTTTCAAGCTGCCAACCCAAAATTTCTAAGCCAAATTTTCTAGTTGACCCTGCAGTTGACCCAAAAATAACTTCAAGCTACCAAGCCAAGGCTTCTAAGCTAAAGTTTCAAGTTGGCCCATAGTCGACCCAAAAACAGCTTCAGGTTACCAAGCCAAGGCTTATAAGCCAAAGTTTCAAGTCAACCCCGTAGTCGATCTAAAAGCAGCTTCAAGCTACTAAATCAAAGCTTCTAAGCCCCAAGTTTCAAGTTGACCCCATAGTCGACCCAAAAATAGCTTCAAGTTGCCAAATCAAGTTTACAGTCGACCCTGTCGTTGACCCACTCAATAGCTTCGCATCAATGATTAAAGGACTTTTCAATGCTCATGTTCAATTATAATCGATCAAACTAAGTCAAGTCATAACATTTGGCTAAATACGGTCATCCATATATCGACCACATAATCAAGTAAAAACTTGTGGGGTTTATCTAAATGATGATTATAGAATTCGATCATAAATTTCTTTGCTAAGTTAATAACTACAATCGACCCTAGATTTGTAAGGTTTTAAGTTAATTACTTCAGTTGCCAACCATTCATATTTGACAAAACCATGAGCATAAAATAAAAACGTGCAAACGTATTAGCTACATGTCGATCAGAATAGCATTCTATTTCATTGAATAAAATATTCATTATAGTTAAAGTACAACCTTCATTGACAAAAAATGGGGGAGATTGTAAAGGTACAACATTGCCATACTAGGATCTTTGCAAGGCAGGAACTTCAGTTGTTGCTCAAACCTGTACCTTCTCAAGTTGCCTGTATGCTCTCTTTGATAGCATTGTTGAGCTCATCACTCAATGGAATTAGCACCACCAACCTAAGCTTAGGTATCGCTGACACAAGGGGGAAAACGGCTTGTGCCGACTGTGAAGTCCCCACCTTATCAACCAAAAACTCCTTGGAGCACAATACATACTCACTCGTATTAACCATGCCATCTAAAATGTTAAAGGTAAAGTCATTGGCAAAGTTGAACTCTTTTGCCACAAGGGCAAGCCTTCTCAATACCTCCACTTGCCTTAGTTGATTAGCATCATGGCCTTGACCAAGATGTTTCCTCCAGCACCCCCTTCAACTGTAATCCCCTCTGGAAAAGGATAGGATTGTAGCTGCTCATCCAGGATATGGCTCATACGGTCCTTATCCTCTACCCTAAAGGCGTAGCCCAAATATTTAAGCTACTTAATGGCTTTCTCAAAGATAATCCTCACATTATCGAGCAAAAAGACTATGCTTACATCCTGAAAAGCCGAGCAAAGCATAAATTGCTATACTCTTTCCCTTCGCATTAGCAAACATTTCATAAAGAATTCCTCTTAGGTCTTCTGCAGTGCATCATTACGCCCTACCATCCAACCAAAGTCATAGCTCTACTACGCATCTAATTGAGCTTTATGCAACAGCTCATCCATCTAGTTTTTCTCTTGGATAGCCGTGACCAACTATTGATCTTTTATATTGAGCTACTCGCGGAGGTCTACGATCTTCTTAGTTAGTTGGTCAATGTGGAGCTGGGATAATTAGAGCTACACTTTTAGGGTCTCGATATCCTCACCCTTCTTCATTGCTCTTGATCAGCGAGGACCAGCTCTGACCTCCGATAGAAATGATACTCGAACTGGCTCACCTGAAAGAAAACTTAATTTATTATAAAAGTTTGATCAACCAAAAAAGTGCAATCGACAAGAAAATTATTAACCATACACTTACCATGTTATAGTAGTACACTAGAGCCTTAAGCATACCAACTTGGCTTAGATATATAAGTTTTCTTTGGCTAGACACGAAGAGCCCAATCACCATGCATTTGAGAGCTGCGGCCCTAGTTGATCCCAATGCCATTATGGATATCAAGTTGTGGATAGCCATGTTCGACTGTCTCAAATTGGGGAAACAATAGTTGAGGCAGCTAAAACAACACCTCATTATCGTGCTTTCCAAATAGGTCATAGCCAGTAGCAACTTTCTCTTTACCCTTATCGCCCATCAGCCTTTTTGGAAGAGGAACTCCTTGTTCAGACATAAGTCTTTTGCCCCGATTGGTGAGGCTGCTGCCTATCATTGCCGCCGGTCGAGGGAGAAAGCCCTTAGGGTTGATTCCAGTACAT
Source organism: Jacaranda copaia (assembly GCA_014898725.1). Taxonomy (NCBI): domain Eukaryota; kingdom Viridiplantae; phylum Streptophyta; class Magnoliopsida; order Lamiales; family Bignoniaceae; genus Jacaranda; species Jacaranda copaia. Next base: position 1,439,084 of record JACGDI010005232.1, on the reverse strand, counting down.
GAGTTGCAATTGAAGGCTCTAGAGCCGCAGTCAAAGCAATAACCTAATGGTGAGCAGCTATAGCCTGGTGGCACTCTTCATTCCTCCGAGTGTGGGGTATCATTTTCTATAGTGCTTGGTTCATTATATCTTCTCGATCTAACAATACAATATAAAAGGAAAATAATTAAAATAGAGCATAAAGATGTGAAAATACACAATTATCCCAATCGATAAGAATTTCTACCTAATTGGTCACCCATAGGCAAGTTCAACTCAACCAACGACAAGCCAACCAGTACTAAACATCTCACTTTGATCAATACCAAGGCCTCAATTTGGCTAAACTCGACTAGGTCCCGAACGAAGGTGTTGGGCCAGCTTGGGGTTAGGTTTTCTGGCATCTCAACGTGTCCCCTTTATCACCCCTTAAGAATATTAAACCCCCTAGGCCCTCGAACATATAAATAGTATTTTTTCCACTCTTGGCCATATGACGAAGCTGGGGTGACTAAGAATTTTCAATGTGGACACATCATTAGGTAGTAGAACCCAGACTCCTTGGTGCTACCCGACTTCAAGGACATGGGAAGGTGAAACAGATTTTAAAATTCACGAAGGATGTTGGCAAAATAAGTGTGTCAGCATGGCAAAACTATACATAGTTGAAAAATAGTTGGGTAGAAGTCGTGTTATGCAAACTTTCAAACCCCCTAAGAGGTCGATTATGGCAAGTGCAAGTGGGAACTTCAGTTCACATCTAAACCTCTTATCAAACACCGAAATATACCCCTTCAGAGGTCAATGCATCCTACCCCATAGACCAGGCACCAAAAGCTCAAACTCTTCAAGAATATTATAAAGTTCCTTAATGCATACTAAGTCAATAGGGGTAATCTTGGAAACTATCTCACTGTAGTGGTCAGGTGTGAACAATCGAGCACGCGATGCTGGCACTTCACTCAAGCTAGCCTTACCCTCAAAAATAGCCCTCTCATCACTCGAGCTACTAGAGGTCGAGCTATCAAATGTGTTCTCACCCCCAATCTCCCCATGGAATTGTGCAACTTGGGATCTAGTGTCCTCATTATTTGACGTGCTTGACATGCTTGAAACACAATTAAAGGAAAATAGAAACTAAAGAAGAACTTATAGGTTTTTGATGAAAAGCTCTAAAATGTGGAAAGGAATTAAGGGCTCTAAATGCAAAAATTAACTAAATCGAACACAGTAAAGGTGTAAAATGAATGGTTTCACCACACTTATTTATAGGCAATCGGACGCGAGAACCCAAATGACAATAATAATTATACCACCGTGACCTGATGCTTTACGTAGCTCATTGTACCAAAATCATTAAATGCACCAAGCCCCGATTGAATATTCAAAAATCCTGATTAATGGTTCAAAAACCCTGGTCGAATGTGCATAACCATCAATCAGCTGTCTACTTCCTATTTTTCTCTTGTCGACAAGCTTGATAAAGACCACAAGCGAGGGGAACTCACGATATGGGATAGCCTAATAGACCCAGCTCACAGTTATTGACTCCAAAGAATGCTTATAGGCCCACTTCATATCTGAAGCCCAACTGCACTTTCAAGCCCAGCAGGGCCGTCAAACATTACTTTTTTGCATTTGTAATAGCTGGGGTGGAGTCACTTGACCATAATTGCTAGGTCGAGTGGATGGTTCTCAACCCTACCCAAGGGAGGCTTCAAACGCCTAATCCATTCAGTTATTTCTCTGGTCGACCACTTTCTATGGTCTATCACTATTGACCAGAGTACTCATTCCAGCGTTGAATAATAGCCCTGATGCATTTAATGCCTTGACAATCAGCGTGCCTCCACATTAATGGTGCATGCCGCCCCAATACCACCTCTACCACCAACTCTATTAGGAGATGCATCTCCAAAGTACTATTCTCATAAGAAAGCAGAAGGTGATGCCACCTGAAATAGTATAGGCAATGACAAAAGCCCTCTACACTTGATAGAGGCATCTTAGACGTATCATCCACTTGGGAAAAGCTATAAATACCCCATTGCCAGCCACTCTCCAGGTATGCCATTTTCACAATACGCTCTTACTCTATTGCTCAATTTCCTTACTCGATCAACATTAACTTGAGTGTCAGAGTGCTTTAGTCGAGGGCACCTCGGCTAGTTTGACGTTGGCTAGTGGTTGCAAATCTTAGCCCAAGAAGATTTCACTATTAGATCACTCAACCACCCTGGTCAACTTAGCCCATACACAACCTCATCCAGTAAAATAGCTTTCAACCTCATCTCTCAATGCAACATGATTTCTCTTCATCATATTTTGTCTTTATTGTCAAAATAAATATGCTACAATAATATTAATTATTATTAAAAATCATGTCCATGTATCTAAATAGCCATATACGATCATGTTTCAAATATATATCAAAATATCCTATATTAAATCAGCTAAACATAAAGTTGATTCAAAATAGAAGTTTATCGATTCATTACCAATTTAAGAACCATTTACTAAAAAATGGAACAAAGAAAACATGTGAATTGAATAATGACTAAAATAAAATATATCTTAAAAACTTAACATTAAAAAAAACATGATTTATATGTATCTTTTACGATATAATAACTAATAGTGGACAACTATTGAATTTTTTCAATTTTGGGTGATATTTGAAGAAGCTTTTATTTTTCAATTTATTCTCTATCATTCTCAATGAATTAGATTTGTGCTGGTTATTATTCTATAATTTTAATTTTATTTATTTATTTTTTATTAATTGAAAAGGTTTTTTTGATTTTTTAAACAATAATTTCAATTATCATTTTATAAATTAAAATTAAAAATATGATTCATAGTGATTTGAAAATTAGTTTCTTCCAAATTTAGATAAATAAATAAACTTACATTACTTATCTCATCTAAGAATTTTAATGGACCACTTTTTTTAATTTAAAATTAAAAAAGAAGAAGAAAAAAACTTTCTCATGTGTTCAATTTGTTTATCTAATTCTATTATCAATTTTGTCTCTTCTTAGTTAAGCTAAAATAGAAAAAGTTAAGTTTTGATCAATTTTAAACATTTAAGTAGCATTGTGTAAAATAAAATTTTGTACTATTTATAACTCGTTTTTTGTTAAAAAAAAGTGTGAAAATTATTTCCTTAGAAGTTTGCTGGTTATGTTCCTAAATCTGTAAGAGTTGGATTATGAATTAAGTTGGCAATTAATATGTAATTCATTGTTTGAAATAGATATTTGTACTTTATTAATAATGTAATGTTGAGCATATAAAAAATAAGAATTTTTTGACTGTTGGATACTATGTAATTAGCGGGGTATATACTTCACATCTAAGGCGTATATATTTTGTGGGGTATGGATGGAAACATATGGGCTAATGTGATATTCTCTCCAGTAAAATATATTTATTGATATTCTATTTTATATTGTTGATAGAAAATATTTCATTATGTTAACTTCAAGTTATTATCAAAATAAAATAAATAGTTATTAAACTTAATAGTTTGATTACATAATTATCAACTCAACAATATATAAGTTTTTGAAAAAATTCAAATCTTAATTAAAAATGATCGAGTTCGAGTCAATCATATAATAAGTGAATTCTACTTAGTATGTTGTTGATGTATATTTTAACGATGTTTATCATATGGTTAGCTAAATCATGCAACTTAGTCTTGACAAGATCTTCCTCATCCTTGGTCACGCTCCAAATAAAAAAAAAAAAAATAGTTAGATCATTCAAAAGGTTATATATATTTCTATTCTCCTTTTAAAAATAATTATTGAAAGTTAGTGATGCCATATTATTATTTTGATTGAAAAATAATTTATCTAGAAGCACTATTTAAAGAAATAAAATTTTAGTATACTCTTTTTACGACTTCTAATAGGCTATCAACTATATATTCCTTTTTTCTTTTGACTATTATTTATATTTAAACTTAAATAAGTAGGATTAAGAAATTTTATTAGATTTGTGATATCACATGAAAGCACCTTTTCCTATGTGCACATCATTAGATATAAAAATTAACCAAAAATATATTTTAGAAATATATTTAAATACACAAATAAATGAAAAGATAAAAAAATTAAATAAACTTAGTTTATTCTTTTTCATTATCATATTAAATATAATATTACATATGATTTTGACAACTATTTTGATATATAATGAATATTTTTCTCTTTTTATTTTGGATTAATTACACTTTGCCATCCGAATTATTCGATTTTTTACACTTTGCCTCCTAAACTTTTTTTCTTTACACTCAACCATTTAAACTTTGTATTTTTTTACATGGTGCCATATATTGCCATTTTCAATGGAATATTCCTCCATGATTCCATCACGTGCATCACATATGCCTATTTTTAAGAGTAATTTGGAATCACGTGCGTTGCATGTGATGGAATCATGGTGGATTATTCCATCGAAAACAGCAATATATGGCATCGTGTAAAAAAATATAAAGTTTAGATGTCGAATGTAAAGCAAAAAAGTTTAAAAGGCAAAGTGTTAAAAATCAAATAGTTCGGATAGCAAAGTATAATTAACCCTTTTATTTTTAGAAAGAATCCATGTACAAATGCATTCATGGAATATCATTCCTTTTTTCTCATTTATTAAACATTTGATTGTAAAATTTAATCTATTCATACTCATTTTCATTCATTGTACTATTATATTTGAATTGAGCACACATTTTAATATATAATTTATTTTTTTTAGAGAGAGTGCATAATGAATATCTATAAAATATGTATTTGTGAAGTATCTTCCTCATTAATTAATTTTTTCTTAATTAATTTCAATTCAGTAATTATTTTTTATGATTCTAATTAGAACAAACTTCGTATGGTGGTAGTTTATCATAAAGCCATATGTATTGAATCTGATAGTAATAGTCTCATTAGATGGGGATATAATTTAATTGCTATTTTCTATAAGTTTAGTTAAATATGTTGGTAGAAGGATAAATTTCAACACGTATATGTAATTACATTTGCTAAGTAGGAAATTTTGATTTAATAAATTTTATATAATTATTATTTTCTGCATGTCTAATAAAAATACACTTAATTTGAATAATTTTAATAAATACAATCTATGTATATACATTTGATATATATACACATTGATGGATCCAGAAATGAGAACCCATAGAGAGGGGGGG
>JACGDI010005232.1:1406867-1417964 GCA_014898725.1 Jacaranda copaia | reverse complement strand
TTTTTTTTTTTTCATTTTTTGTAATTGGCTGCAGCATACTATCAAGAAGTAGGCCTACTTTGTCTTCACTTATTGTTACTTTATTTTGAGGTGGAGCATATTAATTGCGCATGAAAGAAGGTAAGAATTCATGAATTTAAGCATAATAAGAATGTCTTCAAGAGGCCCAAATACTAAAATTCAGCTATTAAAAAGTTGTGTATACAATGGAGAACTCTATATTCTATCAATTTATGAAGATATGAGTTTGATAGAATTATTTTTTCAGATTGAGAAAAAATGGCCTAGAATTAGTTTTGAGCTCAATAAATTGTAATTTCGCTCCACATTAGAAAATTTTTGTCATTTTGAAAACTGATAATAATGTTTTAAATAAGATTCAATTGCATATTTTGCTTAAATTGGCATAGTTGATATGATGGTTGTCTGAAAAAATGAACCGAAAAGATGTGGAAGGAAAATCTGTTATATGTATTGGTAAGTTTCTTCTTATTTTCATTGCATTAATTATTTGTTATACTTTCGATATGTTTCAATTAGTATCTGATTTTTATATGTTCTTCCTCCTTAATAAAATACTTTATTTATACATTATCATTCTTAGTAGTCCACTGATTAATGCTAGATTAGTGCAATTTAGTACTTCCACTCTGATACTCTAATACTTCTACTCAATATGCATATTAGTAGTTGCAGGAGTTTCGAGATAATAGATCATAATAAATTGTGTGTTGTGGATTTATATAATAGGATTTACATAAATTGTGTATACTGTAGAACAAGATAATAGAACACATTGCAAAATGATATAATGTTTTGGAAGCAAGCTTGTGCTTCTATTGAGTAAAAATCACTTTCCTACCATTTAGTGCAAATTAATACAGCGATAGATTTGTTTACCATTTTATTGTATATTTACACTTGTATTACCATTAGTCATTACTTATTAAATAATAATTTGATTCATTTTATTTCTCTTCAATTAGAAAAAAAATGATGCAAAGAAGACAAAAATTTAAAAGAAGATGGATTATAAATAGACAGTGTACACGTGCTTATGGTAGCTACTAAGTTTGTCCTTATCTAGTGGACATGTTACGTTGTAGCATTTCTACTATATTGTATGTTGATCAAAGAATTTTTTATAGAATTACTTGTGTTGTATACTTTGTAAAATTTGGACATATTGTACATATCGTTTTAATGTGAAAGAAATCATGAACAAGTATTCTTTTTTAACTACTGGGAAGGTTTACATTGGAGCTATTATCTAAATTTATTTTTCATTTTATCAAAAAAAGTACCCAATATCAGCAAATATATACTCCAAAATTGCATTTATGTGCTTAGTTTGCTAATGTTGTGTGTTTATTTTTCGTGTTTATGTACTTGCTTTTCAAAGGCTGAGATGAGGCTCAATTCAATACATGAAACAACACATAAGACACCCTAAAGCGACAAAATCATGGTTTGCTGAAGAAATAGTTTGGATAGGCACTTTTAGAAATGGCTTGGAATATAAACACCTACATCTAAACACTTGCACACTCATTTATAGTAAAGTGAAATCATTCATATATAATACCAAAAATTCCTAATGTGTTGATAATGATACACTATGGTCTCATGATCATGCGATGGCCAAATAGGCCAAATTGAACTAGATCTCTTATGTGCTAAGAATGATACCTAAAATTTGTGAAAAAAATACCAAGTATAGGTATTTATGTACTACATAACTACATTTATGTACTTAATTAGCAAATATTGTGTACTTATTTTTCATGTTTATGTACATGCTTTCCAAAGGCTGAGATGAGGTTCAATTTGATGAATACAACAACACATAAGTAACCCAAATGCAACAAACCATGGTTTATTGAAGAAATAGCTTGAATACGCACATGTTGAAATGGTTAGAAACTTAAACACACACATTCAACCACTGGTGCTCTTATTTGTAGTAGTGTGAAATTGTTCATCTATGCTAGTGAAAACCCCTAATGTGCTTATAATGATACACCATGTCTTATGATCACAAAATGGCTAAAATAGGCCAAATTGAATTCAATCCCTTATGTGCTAAGAATAATACCAAAAACCAATAAAAAAGTACCCAGCATTGGTAGTTATGTACTCCATAATTATTTTATGTACTTAGTTTGCCAATGTTGTGTACTTATTTTTCGTGTTTATGTACTTGCTTTTCCAAAGACCTAGATATGGCTTAATTTGATATGTGGAACAATATATAAGACACCGTAATGTGACAAAATCGTGGTCTATTAAAAAAATAGTTGTGGTAGTACATGTTAAAATGGTTGGAAACTCAAACACACATTCAACCACTTGTGCTCTTATTTATAGTAGTGTGAAATCATTCATTTATGATACTAGAAATCCCTAAGGTGCTGACAATGATATACCATGATCTTATGATCACACAATCATTAGATTAGGCTAAATTGAACTTGATCCCTTATATGCTGAGAATAATACTAGAAATTCACAAAAAGTTCCCAATATAGGCATTTATGTACTCAAAAACTACATTTATGTACTTAATTTGCAGATATTGTATACTTATTTTTTATGTTTATATACTTGCTTTTACAAAGGCCGAGATGAGGCTTAATTCAATACGTGGAACAACACATAAGTGACCCTAATGCAACAAAACCATAGTTTGTTGAAGAAATGGTTTAAATATGCACGTGTTGAAATGGTCTGAAACAGAAACACCTATATCCAACCATTTGCACTCTCATTCAGAGTGAAACCATTCATACGTGGTACTGGAAATCTCTAATATGCTGATAATGATACACCATGGTCTTATGATCAAGCAATGACCAAATTATATCGAATTGAACTCAATCCCTTTATGTGTTAGGAATGATACCAAAAATCCATGTAAAAATACCCAGCATTGGCAGTTATGTACTTCATAACTATGTTTATGTACTTAGTTTGTCAATATTGTGTACTTATTTTTATGTTTATGTACTTGCTTTTCCAAAGGCCGAGCTAAGGCTCAATTTAATGCATGGAATAATATATAAGACACCTTAACGTGACAAAATTGTGGTCAATTAAAAAATAATCGTGATAGTACGTGTTGAAATAGTTAGGAACTTAAACACACATTCAACCACTTGCACTCTTATTTATAATAGTGTGAAATCATTCATATATGGTACTAGAAATCCCTAATGTGGTGATAATGATACTCCATGGTCTAATGATCACACAATGGCCAGATTGGGCCTAATTAAACTTGATCCTTTATGTGCTGAGAATAATACTGGAAATCCACAAAAAAGCACCAAATATAGACATTTATTTACTTCAAAACTACATTTATGTACTTAATTTGCAGATATTGTATACTTATTTTCCTGTTCATATACTTGCTTTTACAAAGGGCAAGATGAGGCTCAATTCAATACGTGGAATAACACATAAGTGACCTTAACATAATAAAACCATAGTTTGTTGAAGAAATGGTTTGGATGCACACATGTTAAAATAGTTTGGAACACAAATGCCTACATCCAACCATTTACACTCTCATTCATAGTGAAACCATTCATTCATGGTACTTGAATTCTCTAATATGTTGGTAATGATACACCAAGGTCTTATGATCAAACAATAGCCAAATTAGGTCGAATTGAACTTGATCCATTATATGTTGGGAATGATACTGAAAATTAGCAAAAAAACACCCATCATTGGCAATTATGTACTTCATAACTATGTTTATGTACTTAGTTTGCCAATGCTGTATGCTTATTTTTGGTGTTTATGTACTTGCATTTCCAAAGGCCAAGATGAGCCTCAATTCAATGCGTGGAACAATATATAAGACACCTTAAGTGACAAAATCGTAGCCTTTTAAAAAAATTATCATGATAGTACGTGTTGAAATGGTTGGGAACTCAAACACACAAATTCAACCACTTGTGCTCTTATTCAGAGTAGTATAAACCATTGATGCATAAGGTAAACAAATCCTTCCGATGCCACAATTGAAAACTAATGAACTTATCATGACAATATGACTCCTAGGGCTAATACAGCATGGTCTTATGATCATGCATGGCTAGATTAGGCCGAATTGAACTCAATCCCTTATATGCTAAGAATGATAACAGAAATTAGCAAAAAAGTACCTAATTTTGGCAGTTATGTACCCCAAAACTGCATTTATGTAGTTAATTTGTTAAAATTGTGTACTTATTTTTCATGTTTATGTACTTTCTTTTTCTATATTCATGCTTATTAAGTTCTACTATTTATGTACTTATTGTGAGCTAACCTGTAACATATATATCTTTACCAATATCTATTTATAAATAAATTTTTATTTTATACTATAAATTGTGATGCTGCTGAAAGCTGCGTATAGAGGAAATAAGGGTTGTGCTGCTGGTGATTCGACCAGGGAGATCAAGTACTCAGGATTGTATATAGCTTTAGGCTTGAAATCCGCAATCACAACACACGTTAAACTAGCCGAGGTGCCCCAGCTAAGGCAGTCCGACGCTCAAATCAGTTATAGTCAAGATGGAGAGATCAAACAGAATATAGAGAATGTAAAGCTTATAGTATATGTGGCATTACCTTGAACGTGGTTAGGCTTGGAGTATTTATAGCTTTCTGTAGGCGTGATTTGACTCAAGTACCCTTACCAGGTGTACTGGCCTTTGCCTTTGCCTGGGGATTGAGGATCATTCCATGTCCAGATCCTAATACTATGCTAAGTGGCTAAGTCTCCTATTTTTTCGAATAAACAATGCCAGTGGAGGCACGTCTCTGCCAAAGTTGTTGGCAGGCTTATCAGAGTTGTCAGAGTGAATGGTAGCAGTTGTACCGGCCATCATGTGTCATTAATGCAGGGGCATGTAGCCTGTCATACTAATAAATACGGTAGGGATCCGAGTCAATGCCGGAGTGGGTCTTAAGGTCGGTACATGTTGACCAAACTCAAATGTTCGAACTTCTGAAGTGGTCCTGAGGTTGATATAGGTCGACCGCAGACTCTCCCAGGTGAGGTCGATACAGGTCAGCCAAACAAATTCTCCGTTGGACCTCCTGGGCTGTCTCATTTGATGTTGGGCCTGTGGGCCTACTGGGTTATCCCATATCAAATTATAAACACCATCCATTCTAATATCCAAATACATAAATTATAAATGTTATCCAGTAAGAATGTCAAAAATACTAAAATATAAATTAACAAAATAGTCAATTCATTCAGATAATAACCATTCAAACATCATCATTATCCCCTAGAATACATTAAACCATACTCATCAATTAGAATTTTTACAACGGTATGTGCTTGATACGCATCCATAAAATATTCATTTGCATAATGCCAGAAATCCTTTGAGTTTCTTGCATAACACTCAGCCTAATGACATACATAAACTCCACAATCCAGGTCCCTATTTTGTTGGTGATTAAAACGTATCTGCACTTCCTTTTGTGACACAATATACCCAAAGTAGTGTTTTAGGTTTCCAATCAAAAACTTAGCCTGCAAAAGTATTTGTTACTTTTTATTCCAATACTTAGATGAATGTATCTCATATATAAGCAAACTTACAAAAAAAATTGTCATTGCTTTCATCTAGGGAGAGTAGAACTAGTTCATCTGTATAAACTTCTTCTTAGTCGGGTCCAACACAAAGAGGAACCAATGATAATGGCAATTAATAGGGAATATAATAAATTGGCACTTGTTCAACACATCTAAATTCAGCTTGTCTAGGAACTTTTGTGTCCTCAGTTAACTAATAAATTTTGGAATTTCATCTTGTTTCATAGCACGCCTTTTATTTGCTTTCTTAAGTTCTCTTAGAATTTTCTCCTAACAACAATTAATGTTAGAACTTGTTAAATCAAGTTATTTGTAGTTGGAAATACAAAATAAACACCACATACTTGTACATATGGAATCAAAGACCAAATATTGTGATCACATTTTTCTCTTAATGAAAGGATGCACAAGATCTTCATGTAGCAATCAATTAAATCTGACCTCAACTCTTTTCCAAACAACAAATTGTAAAACACATATCAGCCAATTTGAAGATTAGGCCTCTTCCAAATAGTAACACTGCAAAAATAAATCATCATATTACTTAAATCATAAAATTACTATAAAAAGAACGATATGTATTTACTATAATTACTCCATTTTATCTCATTGCAAATATGAGTCAATAATTTCTCTATCTTTATCAGATATCTTGAACTGCCCTCTATAATCTATTCACCCTTGAAACTGATTAAAGAAGTTATCATTATCTGATAAATTAGAGTCTGTAGATCCAATCTCTATCAATTTAGTATTTTGGACATCCTTCATCTTCTCCTATCAAAAATGCAATACACATATCCGGTACTTTAGTCCAGCTATATAGTATATTTTTTAATGCAATTCAGTATTTGTCTCACTTACATCAAGTATAAAAACTTCAAAATGCAGTATTTGAAACTTGTATACACATGTCTTCTTCTCCTTGCCACGATTTTTTTGAGCAATGTGCTTTACTTTTATTCTTTATGGAGTGGCGGCAGGTGAAACAGTGTTCATTTCTTTTCTTTTTTGGTTCACCTCACCTCGGTCTAGCATTCTTTTCATGAAAGATGCTATGGTCACTTCCAAGCGTAAAACATCCCCTAATTTAGGACTTTTAGGGTGAATTACGCCATCATCACCTTTATCTTGCTTTTTCTCTTGCGTCTCTTTTTCATCTTTCTCTTTCTCTTCTTTTTCCATCTCTTTTTCCTATTCTTTTTCCTCCTATTCTCCCTCTTTCTCTTTCTCTTGTTTTTCCTCCTCTTCTCTCTCTTTCTCTTTCTCTTTTTCCTTATTCTCTTTCTCCTCTTCTTTCTCTTTTACCTTATCTTCTTCCTTTTCTTCTGGCTCTTTTTCTTATAATTCCCCTTTGTCTTTCTTCTTCTCAACCTCAAATCTAATAGCAAGTTCTTTATTCTCAAAAAAGAAAAGTCTTTCTTTCAGTAATTCTATCTTTTACTCTTTCTCTTTCTCTTTCTCACCTAAGATTCTTTGCAAGCCATACACATTGACAATTGATGCTCCATGATATATTGGTAACAAAATTTCTCCTTATCGAGGAACAGATAAATATCCACAATGTATTCAAACATAACTTTACAGGTTAGTTTGAAATTTTATATGTACATAAAACTGTTATAACAACAAAGATAAGGAATATAAGTTATTACCATATTTCTAGTAATCGTCTTGAATTTTTCGTCTGCATCAACAACTTTCATGGGGATCTTACTCTCATACCATCAAAGGAATCATGGAAATGAACACAATGAATTTGCCATTCCCAAGCAAGGATTACGTTCATAAACCCAAGCCTATCATTCAAAAGAAGAATTATGCAATGTTATAGTTATTCAATAATAGTAATAAAAAATATTAATAGTAATAGTGCCATTAACTTACCATCAGGCTAGTACTACATCCATCAAAGTATTTCGTTTTTGGACCTTTCCCCGTTTTACCTCTTAGATGTACTAAAATCTCATCATGCAAAATCTTAAATACACCAACTCCCCATGCATAAAGGCCAATGGAAGATAAATTGTCCACGTATGGCTGAAGGAATCTAGACATTGAATAGTTACTAGTTCGAAACAAAATACAGTTGAGAACTAATAGTATGTACATCCTAACAAAATCATCAATATCCTAGCCACTCTGCTTTTCTGCCAACTCCTTCAATATTTTGCAAATCTCGACTTGAGGGACATTATTATTTTTTCCTTCAAATAATCATTTAATAGTTTCTAACTCTATCTTTGTATTAAAATTCATAGGTTGCCCCACATGTTGCAACCCCACAATAATAGAAAAGTCCCTCCTAGTAAAAAGAAGCCTAATATTGTTATCAAAAATAAAGGAACAAGACCTAATATCAAACCTCCTTAAGAGAGCCTCAACTCTAACACTAATAGTACTCAATTTTCTCAAATCAGTCATTTTAAGGTACGCTAGAAAATGGAGTTCTCTTTAGTGCTTCAGTGTGTCTGAAGCTCATCTTACCGTCAACTCTTTCATAATATTTTTTAAGTACCCTAAAGAGCACCAAGAACATAGCCTAGAGTCTCTGTTAGCTTTGGTAGTTTGGTGTGAAGGTCCCCAAGTTTTAGCCATTATTTCTGCCGGAAAAAAAAAACATACATAACTATATAAATATTGCATTGGAGGTTTTGGAACAACAAGTCACAATTTAAATACTAAAATTTTGAATTTTTGTACCAAAAAGACTTGCATAGAATACTGAATTAGAGATTTTGTGTACTGCAACTCACAATTACTGAAAGTTTGAATTTTTGTCCCATAAAGATTGCACAAAATACTGAATTGGAGGTTTTATATACTGCAACTCACAATTTAAATACTGAAAGTTTCAACTTTTGTTAAAAAAAAATGTAAAAAATATTGATTTGGAGGTTTTGTTTACTATAAAGTCAGAATTAAAATATTGAAAACTCAAATTTTGCTACCGAAAAAATTGGAACATAACATTGAATTGGAGATCCATATTGCAAGTCATAATTTAAATACTAAAAATTTGAATTTTGATACCATATTATTTAAAAATAATACTAATCATATTAATCATGAGTTTGCAAGAATGAGTGCCCAAGAAATGCTTAAACATGATGTATACATATCGTATACACCATAAATCAGATAATATCCCTAAAATTTAGTTGTAAACAACTAATATACACTATACCTTATACGAATTATATAGTTACTAAATTCATATAACCAATATTTGAAACATACAATTAAAACAACAATTGAAGTATAAATTGACAATATTCAAGTACCAAAAAACTTATATTAGGAATTTACTTAATAAAAGAAAAGACCAACTGTGGTGAATTAAGTATATCAAAATTAGGCCTAAAATAATTAAAATAAACATCAAACAAGAAGCAAATAAAGTAATCTACTGCATTCCTTTCTTTATTTCAACATAAAAATAACAAAATAAAAAATTACATAACTTACCTCGTAGGCTACGCAATTGAGAGGTGAAAATAAAAACCCTTCCAGTTGCAGCTACAAAAAGAATGGAGAAAAGTCAATCCACAAACAAAAAAGCAAAAGAGATGAAGATTTTGTTGCAACACCAACACAGAAATGGCAAGTAAAGCGCCGTTGCAGTGTTCATACATCGGGTTTGCACAAATGGAGGGAATGAGAAGAGAAAACGTAAGTTGTGGGAGGAGTTATGTGAGTAACATTTTTATTAGTGGGAAAGTAGAGAGTTTTTTGTCATTTTTAATTTAAGTGAAACTTTTTTGTCTTTTTCACTCAAATTGGGAGTGAACTCAAAACTAAAGTTGGAAGTGGGAAGTTAAAACTAAAAAAAGGTGAATGAGGGTTGATTCCTAAAATGACATAAGTTCGCAGATTTTAAGCCAATTAACCCATTTATGTTGTCATAAAATCCAACCTTAATCTGTGGATTTTGCTGATGAAATGGTCAAGATAAGGTTTTGATTTTAGACAAAAGAAAGACAAGGATAAAAAAATAAAAAGAAGAAGAAGAAGAAGAAGAAAGACCCCATTTACCCACAAAGTTGTGACTTGCATGTGGGAAGAAGATTTCTGCATTTTTTCCTTTGCCTATCTTGCTAAGCAACACTTTTTATGTTTAATCTATATTTCTTTTTCAATTTTCTTTTGGTTTTTTAAATATTGCACTTGATGGTCACCAAAGCAATTGGAATGAGATCTCAACTAATTTATTTTTTTAAGTGGGTCGAATCCATATTAATCATATCGACACTAAAAATATAAAAATATTACTTCAATTTAATTTTAAAAAATTGATATAACCAAAATTCAATTCAATGATTCAAAATAGTTTTAATTTTTCATCATGATTCTTATTCATTAGAATTGACCTTTCTACATAAATAGGTTAAGTAAAAAAATTTCTTCAAAAGTTCAATTTAGACACAAATAAAATCTTTTTCATCGTACAATTTCACGCCACATAGCCTAGTCATGTACGTGCATGTTATATACCTATTGAACAAATTTTATGTCAATGGGGGATACATCAACACACACAAAAAAAAAAAGAAAAAGGAGAGAGAGAGCCTTGAAACAATTCCCCCTATCCAAGACAGATAAAGCAAGAAACGAAAATAAAATTATAAGCCACAAATATTTAATTCTTACTTGCAATTGCAAATTAGGTAAGGTAGTTAAGTTTTAAATATGTCAACCAACGCCAACTTTATTCTCATGCTCAGAGTGAGGACTGCGAAGTTTGGCATCCAAATATATGAAATAAAAATACAAAATCCATTCTCTTTTTCTTCAACTGAAGGCGGTGGCCACATCACAAAGCAGAGGTGCCAGCTCTGTAAAGTACTAATTCCACATCTGCATACAATCAGAATCAACAAAGAAATTGCAAAAAATATTTAGTGTGTGTGTGTGTCTATTTACATTTGAATGATTAAACACTTTTGTCCCAACTTTATCACATTACATTAACTCTTAAAACATGGACTGTACATAAAATAAAAGGGGTATGAACCCAAAGCTTTTGTCCATAGAAAAACATCAGCCATTAAGAATAGAAAATTAAGGAATGATGAAAGAATGATGTGTGTCTGTCTCTAGTCATAAATTTGCAATTTAATTAAAGGTCATTAGAGCTGCCACCTAATGACTAGAAAAAAAGAAAAGAAGGCAGCAGAACCAACTTTCTGATCCCATTATCTTTATCTTGGGTTATTGATGACACAAAGCTGACTCATGCAACTGAAAAGGTAAGCCCAAACAACCCTTTCTTTTTGTCCTTATAAACAGATTAAGCCTAAAGAAGGTTTGAATCAGAGCAAGTTTCGGGTTGAAATTCTGAAGCATTTCAATATCTCATTGTATGCAACAGAAGCAAGGAATTAGAATGGAACTACAAAACAGAAAATCAAGATTTGTGAAGAAAAATGTGCAAAAGGGACAGGTTGTGGGGATTCCAATTAGCTCAGCAGAATATGCATTCTCCTTTA
>JACGDI010005232.1:1390989-1406767 GCA_014898725.1 Jacaranda copaia | reverse complement strand
TGCATTCTGCAGTGATAGATCCATCAAACTCTCTTCTCCAACTGGAAAGCTTCTAAAAGTACATTACAAGGTACATTAATAGCATAATCTGTTCTTTGATCACCTCAGTTCATTCTGTATCCTATGTTTCAGCAAAATATGGAAGCTATAAAGTCTTCAAAATCAACTACTATGTGCAGGTGATGATCCCACTGAGAAAAATGAAGAAAGCCATTGAAAGTAAGAATGTGGAGCAACCAAAACAGAAGTATGTGCAACTAATGACGGAGGACAATTTTGATTTCTGGTTTATGGGATTTCTAAATCATCAAATAACATTTCAGCATCTACAGCAGGCAATCCATCAAGCCAGATGAGATTTACTTTAGGCTAAAGAGTTGATATGATACGATCTTTTTCTTTAGTCCTTTGGCCTTCGTTGTTTCTTTTTCCTACTTTCTTTGAACATATAGTAAATATTAATGAAAGAAGCTAGCTGTAGTCTCACTACTCTGTACAAATGATGATCCTAGATTCTGTTGAAAGAATGAATTCAGTTAGTTTTTTTCGTTCATCTTCTTTGGATCAAAAACAATTGCATCTCACAGCCAAATTCTGAGCACGCAGTATGTCCTGTCCAGATGCACCACCTCAATTAACAATGTTTGCAGGTTGTACAGAATATAATGGTAGCCTGCATGATGAATTTTTTAGTTGTTCAGAAAAACTGAGAATCAAGGGTTGCTTGTATCTGAAAGAAAGAGAGATATTTGAACTTGAAGGAGAAGAAAGTTACAAAATGTAGCAAAAGGGATTCTATCATCTTTTTATTCATCAACCTCACATTTAAAAATACTGATAAAAAAGTGAAAGTAAGTAATCAAGCCATTCAAGCCATGATCAACATGTCATAAACAAACTAACTACTTCTTAAGGATTAGGACAACACATTTTAATATATAACTGAACAATAAGGACAAGTAGACACACTGCAATCCTGAAGCAAATATTTAACACTCCTTGTTTTAGGGATTGCAAATTCCAATTTTCTGCTGAAGAAGCTTGAACTTGCTGAATGGAAGTGGTTTTGTAAACAAGTCTACCTACTGATCTTCGTAGTTGTAGTAAACTAGAGTTACATCACCATTTTTGTATACCTCCCTCAAGAAGAAAAGCTTAATGTTTAAATGCTTAGTCTTCCCATGAAGCACTAGATTGTGAGAGATTGCTATTGTTGCCCAATTGTCAACAGAAATATCGGCGTTATCCTTTTGCTCCATAAGCAGAAGAGACCGAATTTCCTTGAAGCATAAAGTTTGGTTTACTGCTGCAGTCACTGCAATAAATTCTGCCTCAACAATGGATTGTGCTACAATCTCTTGCTTCTTCGAGCACCATGAAAAAAACCTTGATTCTAGGCTGAAATAGTATCCTGAGTTACTTTTCATGCCATCAAGGGATCTAGCCTAGTCACTATTTGAGAACTCAAGCATCTTGAACTTTTGACACATCTCAAACTTAATACCATAATCAATAGTACCTCTGATATATCCTGCCATTTCTTTTGTTGCTTTAAATGCATTTCACTAGCGCAATGCATAAATTGAGACCAGAGATTTCAACAAATAGAATGTTAGGCCTTGTTGGAGTGAGATATATTAGGCACCCAATCAAACTTCTAAAATATCCTTCATCAACTTTATCAATACCATCTTCCTTAATTAGCTTCTTCCTTTGAGTCATTAGTGTGTTTGTTGCTTTGCACTTCACCGAGAGAAATTTCTTTAGTATTTCTTTTGCGTACTTCTTCTGACAAATAAACACTTCACTTTGTTTGATTTCCATCTCAAGAAAGTAGGTCATAAGACCAAGATCTCTTATTTCACAAACTTGCATAATTTTTTCTTTCAACTCCTCAACCAGCCTTACATTGTTTCCTATTACCAAAAGATCATCAACATAGAGAAATACTATGAGAAAATCATTTTCCTTATGTTTAACATAAAGAGTGACTTCAGATAAGCTTTTCACAAAGCCCAAGCTTAACAAATGCTCATTAATCCTATTACACCAGGCTCTTTGTTTTAGGTCATAAAGAGCTTTTTTTGGCAAGTATACCTTACCTTCTTCACCTTGCTCCACAAATCCCTCTAGCTGCTCTGCATATATTTCCTCCTGCAATACACCATTTAGAAAAGATTTTATATCTAAGTGGAATACTTTCCAGTCTGCAGTGGCTAGCAGCAATCTAATTATGTCTAATCGAGCAATAGAAGCAAAGTTGTTTGAGTAATCAACACCAAAATCTGAGCATATCTCTAACATTTTGGATCCTCTATTCCATTTTCCATTACATCTCCGATTCCAACTTGTTGTATTAATGCCAAGTATATCTAATTTTCAGTTAATTATTTTTATAAAGAAATTTATAATACACATATCATATATTCATAAAATGGAATAGAGGATTTAAACAGTATCTCTAACGGGTGGGTCTACAAATCGGTCCATTGTATACTATTGGATTGAGAGGTGGTGGTGGTGGACCCATCCCCAATTGGTCTTGGTTGGATAAAATGCCAAACAAAAATATCACCCCCATAACTACAGGCCTTGCCTTGTATTTATTAATGGAGCTCTCTGCATTAAGCTTTGTTGTGTACACCCCTCTCACTCTAATGACTCTTCCATCTCTAGATCTGTCTACTAATTTCCAGCTTTTATTCTTCTGAATCATTGACATCTCCTTCTCCATTCTCTCTTGTATTTTGGGTCATTAAGAGCTTCTTCTTGTCCAGCAGGTTTGTGTATTGCCACCTTACCTCTTTAATAGATGTTTGAAAGCAGCCTTGTACCTCTAATTGGAGGATCATCTATCAATTCATTTTGTCATTGGTATGTTGATTGCTTCGCATAAGTTTTAACAAGAAAGTTAACTTCTACTTCTTATGAGAATTCACCTATTTGTTTTGAATTCTTCCAATCCCACTTTTCATTCTCGTTGAAGTGTACATCTCTAGTGATAAGGGCTGATACATTTTGTTGTCTTGGAGATTGAACTATAACTCATGAAAAAACCTGGAATTGCTTTCTTGCCAAGTTTGCTATGCTTTACCTGTGGAACATAGATAAAACACACACAACCAAGTACCTAAAGGAAGCTTATTGAAGGTCTATACCAATACCAGGCCTCAAATGGAGTTTTATCTTCAAAAGCCGTGGTTGGAATACATTCTACTGAGGTGTCTTGTTTCCCATTGTCTGTATCAGAGTTTGAATTTGTAGCCACTTTGGTTTTTCACCAGTTTCTCGAACTTCCCAAACACTCCAGGCAATCCTTGTAGTGAAGGCATTCTTTGAGGTCCTACCAATCTGTGTGAGTTGGTTGCAACTTTTGTAAAGCCTTTCAACTTGACCGAGGAATGCTTACCAAATTGACAAAAAATATAATTTGGTAAATAATCAGAAAGAACTGGCAAGCCTCTTGTCTTATTTTTTCTCTTCATTTTCAACATTCCTGAAGATGACAATAGCCAAGTCTCTTATGCCAGATTTATGGGATGTCGACTTCATTGGAATAAGCTTTGTGCTCCTCTTCTGTTGGATCAAATGAGAAGGTTTTACCTCTTTTTTTAGCTCTTAAAATCTCTTGTCCAGTAGCATCATAGATGAGGCAGTGCCAGTCCCCAAGGGACACTTTGAATCCTTTTTCCATTAGCAGAACTAGCTTCGCAAATTCTGGTTAATATCAGGTTATAATGAACATCTGAAATTATCTTTGTGCCTAAGTTTGTTGTAATTGAAACGGTCCCTTTTTCCTTTACAGGAATGTAGCCAATTCATTAAAAAAAAGAAGAAAAACATACAAAACAAAACAAAACAAAACAAAAATGTATACTAATTGCACAAAACATATTGTAATGGCTGCGTAAAGAATGGCAAAAGGTATAGAAAAGTATCTACTTCTTGATAACTGTCTTATCAACAAAAAGAAAGGTAGCAATGGATATAATATGCATTCATAACTACAGATTTCTTGAGAAAACAAAAAAGAACCACGTGAAAGGCTCTGCAATGCCTAACAAGAACACAAGCTTCTCTTCAGTAGAATTGTTTGATTTTCATATTCTGAAAACTGTGTTTAATAGCACAATCATGTTCTGTGACTCGTAGACAGGTTCACTTTTAGTTGAATAAACAAGTAGAATCACTTCTTCACATAATTCAGTAGCTATGTTGAGAACTATTCCACATCCAGTTGGCTAGTGTACACATGTTATAATATAATATTAAATCCCATGTAACTTTATTTTAATAGGGACCATATTAATAAAATAAGTTGGGGATGATCTCGAAATAATCCATTTCACCCTATCCAAGATGAAGTAAAATAAAATACAACCCACAAATATTAAATAAGCCTATCAATTCTGACTTATTGCAAATGAAGCGGTCAAGTTTTGGAAAAGTAAACCTATGCAACCTTATTCTCATCCTCAGACTAGGGAATGTGGTGCCCAAATATATAAAGGAGCTAGTCTAACTTTTTCTTTTTATTTGAAGTGATGTTTGCATCACAAAGCAGGTATGCCACCTCAAAAAAGTAACATTACCACATTCAGAATAATGAAAGAACGTATGAGTTACAATTGAATATTTAGGTCACGTTTTCTTAACAGCTGTCTAATTGATGACCTCTTATCTTAATTACTCAATTTCACGTTCATTAGATGTGCCACCCCAATCACAAGGAAAATAAAGAAGACAGAAAAGAAGGCAGAAATAGACCAACTTTCTGGATTCCGATGCATTCACCTTCTGTTTTTGGTGACACAAAACTGACTCATGAAATAGAAGATAAGCCCAAACAACAATTTCTTTTACCTTATAAATAGAGTGAGCCTAAGTAAGGTTGGACCAGAGCAAGTTTCTGGTATATTTCTAAACCTTTTGTGAAGCAAATATGGAGCTAAAACACAACAAATCAAGATTTGGGAAGAAAATTGGTCAAAAGGGACATGTCATGGGGATTCCAATTAGCTCAGCAGAATATGCATTCTCCTTTCATAGCTCTCTGAAAGCACTTTTAGCTGATCCTGCTGCTCAATACCAACTTGTGCCTTCTCCTTCCGGACATTACTCCAAAATAGACACAGTAAGCCTCTCTTTCCTAAATTCTCAACTAGCTTCACTCTTACAAGTTTGAATCTTTACTAATGTGATGTTCTGTGCTGATGCAGGCAGAGTAGCATGGGTAATTAGTAAGATGATCAAACTCGGAGAAAGCATGGATGTTCTTGCTCAAGGAATCCAAGAGCACGGTAACTAAGCACTTAAAAGAGAATACAAAAATCCCATATCACAGTGACAATATTTTGATTTAGTTGTTATTTATGATCAGTGCAGTGAGATTAGGATCCAAGTTTAGAGAAACGGTGAAAGGAAAGTTGAGGCTGGGTGCAAAAATCCTTCAGGTTGGTGGAGTGGAGAAAGTATTCAGGCAGAAATTCGACATTAGAGATGATGAAAAACTTTCGAAGGCTTCTCAGTGCTATTTATCAACAACAGCTGGCCAATAGCCAGACTCCTTCATTTCCAATAATAGAGTTGTTTTCTGCAGTGATAGATCAATCAAACTCTCTTCTTCAACTGGAAAGCTTCTAAAAGTACATTGCAAGGTATATTTATCTTCTTCTGTCAGCATTCTTCATTGTGTCCTATGTTTCAGTAAAATATGGAATTTGGAAGTCTTCAAAATCAACTACCATATGAAGGTGATGATCCCACTGAGAAAAATCTGGAGTGCCATTGAAAGTAAGAATGTGGAGAAACCAACACAGAAGTAGTACGTGCAACTAATGACAGAGGACAATTTCGACTTTTGGTTCATGGGATTTCTAAATCATCGAAGAACTCTTCAGTATCTCCAGCAGGCAATCCATCAAGCCGGATGAGACTTACTTTTAGGCTAAAGAGTTGATATGATATGATCTTTTTCTTTGTTTTTTGGATTTAGTTGTTTCTTTTTCCTCCAATCTTTGAACATATAGTAGATCTTAATGAAAGAAGCTAGCTGTAGTCTCACTAATCTGTACAAATTTGTGGAAACTCTCAGGCTCATTTCATTGTAATGACGAGTTTAGATTCTGTTGAAAGAATGAATTCAATTAGTTTTTCTTGTTCATCTTCTTTGGATCAAAACCAAGTGCATCTTCAAATTTCTGCACAGACAAGTTCTGAGCAAGCAGTGTGTCTTGTCCAGATGCACCACTTGAATTAACAATGTTTGCAAGTTTTACAGAACACAATGGTAGCTATGGTAGCCTGCATGATAAATTTGTTACTTTTTCACAAAAATTGAAAATCAAAGATTGGTTCTGTGGTGTAGCAGGGAAAATTCGGCAGAAAAAGAATGAGAAAAAAAAGCCAACAACAAGTTATTGCACGAATAATTTGAATGAACGAGAGCTTGTTCATGTTAAGCTCTGAAATAAGAAAGTTGAAGAAAAAAGTTTTCTCGTATAGAGAGGAACCAAAACAGTTCAAAATTATGTTTTACAAGTTATATATGCCTACTATTTATAAGCCTCCAAAAAAGCCCAATTCTCTAACTGATGACAGTAGGATAATGAAAACAAATTAATGTTTATCTCCGAACACCTAACTTCTTAAAAAATAATATAAAATTTGAAATGACAAAAAATGTCATGTTTATTTAGAAAAAAAAAATCTTAAAGATAAAAATTAATTACCCAAATGATATATACGTATCAAATATTTTTCATGCAAAGAAAATTTTTGAAAAGGTCACTCCAAATACTTCAACCAAGATTCTCTCTAACTTCCGTATCAATCCTCCCCTCTTAGAAGATAACTCGCCCTCAAATTATCAATATCTTCTAGATACAAAAGCTCATTGGACAATTGATAAGGATAAAGATCAGCCATATTAAAAGTCTTAAAAATTGAGATGTTCTGTGGCAATTCCACCATAAAGGCCTGCTCATTATAAGGCACATACTTCTTTAGGTGCAACTTGTTGCAAGTAACAAATTGGAATTTTTTTTTTTCCTTAAGAAAACCATAATTTCATCTCTTTCCTCAAAAGTTAGAGAACGTCTATGTTTATTGGCAATTGTTTAATACTTGGTATTAGTTTTTTCAAGTTTTTACTTGACCTTTGCTTGAATATCTTGCATTAGTGGCAATTTTGCAGCAAGTTCTAATATAATATCCTTAAACTCTTTAAATAACTAGATAAGTGTACACATGTGATGCATGAGGTTTAATATTTTTTTTTACTTTTATGTTTGTTTGTTCTATAAATTGTTTTATATTTATATCTTATTTAAATGCTTATCAAATAGAAAAATATAAAAATGAAAAAAACATGTGATCTGAAGTTGTAAAATATGTTGAGCTTCTAACATAGTTTAAGAACATAGTTCAACGTAATAGGGTTAAGGGTTCAACGTAATATATTTCTTCTTCTTCAGGATTTGCTCCATGTATGTGATCTATCGTATTTTTTGCTTTCTTCTATTCCAATGTTGACATTGTTTGTCCCAAACATAGTATTTTACCAATATCTACATTATTTGAACCTCTCAATAAAAAATATTGAAGAACAGTTCTTTTTTTCAATTTCACTACCCATTGTTCTCATTTGAGGGTGATATCCATCATTCTCTATTGTAATTTAAATCTCAAATTTGATAGATTATGGTAATAGTAATCAATCTTGTAATTTTCAGTTTTATACCATTAAGTTAAAGAACCAACAATA
The DNA here is from genome assembly GCA_014898725.1 of Jacaranda copaia. Classification (NCBI taxonomy): domain Eukaryota; kingdom Viridiplantae; phylum Streptophyta; class Magnoliopsida; order Lamiales; family Bignoniaceae; genus Jacaranda; species Jacaranda copaia. The sequence goes on along the minus strand of JACGDI010005232.1, from coordinate 1,399,002 downwards.
AAATTAATTCCCTAAAGGAATTGCTACAAGATCAATAGCAAAATTTTGATCTCCACATAAATAAATTATAATTTTTCAAATATAAAAAATTTCATATGAAAAATACCTAAAATGTTGACAATAAGGAATATACAAATAGATATTCACATTAGTTTAAAACTTCAAATTTTTAATAGTTTAAGTGCTTTACGGATTATTTTTGTATTGGTTAAACTTTGTATATTAATGGCAAAATGAAAACAAATACATCTTCCCAATATAAGAGTAAGAGTAATAAACAATGGAATAAACTATAAAATAAGATATAAACCTATTTGTTGTTCTCCAACAATGCTTGCACTACTTGTAAAAGTCACTTGGATAGATTTATTCTTTTGGATTGCATAAATGGAGGTTTTGGTACCCTTTTTTCTAAATCTTTAGGTGCCATCCTATATCACCTCTTGTAAAAAGAAATGGAATATTGTAATATGTCACAATATTTATAATAACGTATTATTCTATATTGATGACCTCAACATGCGTGGGCAATAATATCTTGTTCAACTAATATATTATGATTATTTTATTTGATCAAAATTGCCTCAATTGGATAAGTTTTTGGATAATTATAAATTAAATTAGTCTAATTTCATGTTTTTTAAGATATGGAGCTAAATATCGTTTATCATTTAATCTTCTAAAGATTTTTGCATATAAATTTATCTCCATAAATTTATAAGTTCTCTCACAATTGCTTCAATAAATCTTATTCTTTTAGTTTTTTCTATTCTCAAGCTCATTTTCTGTTTTGGCAAAATATAAATGAAAGTTACCATGCTTATTTTCATTTGGAGATTAACCCTGAAAGATCATGATATACCATGCCTTGTATTCGAAAAGTATAACTCCACCTTGTAGATGCAAATTATTTATCTAATTTGACATCAAATGAAATAAAAGAGAATATACAGTTCAAGACTCAAATATTTTTCAGAAGTTCATAACCTCTTCTAATAGAGAAATAAAGAATTTATGCAATTCATTTGACATTTAAACCAAAGCAAGTCTAATTTTTTTGCATTGTCAAAATGAAATGTGTGAGACTCTTTTGAATCTCACAGTACCACAACAAATGTAATTAAATACCTTATTCAATTCATGAATCTTCAAGCCTAATTTTTTCCATTGTCCAAATGAAATGTGTGAAGCTCTTTTAAATTTTACAGCACCGCAATGGATGTAATTAAGTATCTTATTCAATTCATGAATCTTCGAGCATACATGATCATAAATTCTTAATCCTAATCAAAAAATGAGATTAAAATTTAAAATTTTTGCATATGATAATATTTGCACACATATATGATATTTATTGAAAAATCATAGAGGTATATATTTATTGAAAAATTACTAACATTTTTATTGATAAGAAATCATCTATACTCTTAGAATCTATAAATTGGTAAATATTGACGGTCGAATTCTTTATGAATTAACTCTTTTTCATTTAAAGCTACATTGAAAGAGATGTGCTAACTTATTAATTTTTAGATTCTTTTTTCTTTAGTGATTTTATTGACTTTATCATTTTCTTGAACTCTTTAATTTTAATTATGGATTCCTATCTCTCTATACTACTCAATGCGGCATGTTTCCTCTTCATCTTTTCTCTTCTTTATTGTCAAAATAAATATAGTATAATAATATTATTAGAAAATTATGGCCATGTATCTAAAATATAGGTGAAATTTTTCTAATTTGCCAAATACGATGGTGTTTTAAATATATATAAGAATATCCAATCATATGCAAACTACATATGAAGTTGATTCAAGACAAAAATTTATCGATTTAGTATCATTTTAAGAACTCTTTACTAAGAAATAGAACAATGAAAACATGCGAATTGAATAATGATTAAAATAAAATATGTGTTTAAAAAACTTAATATTTAAGAAAATTATAATTTATATGTATCTTTTAAATATAATGATTGAATTCTTTCATTTTGGTGTGACATTTGAGAAACTTCTATTTTTTTAACTTATTTTGTGTCATTCTCAATGAATTAAATTTGTGTAAGTTATTATTCCATAATTTTAACTTAATTTCTATTATTATGTTTTGTTAATTGAAAGTTCATTTTGATTTTTTAAACAATAAATTTGAATTGTTATTTTATGAAATAAAACTAAAAATATTATTCAAATAATTCAGAGCAATTTACAAATTGGTTTCCTATAAATTTAGATAAATAAAAAAACTTTTATTACTTATTTAATTTTGAATTTTTAATGTATCTTTTATTTTTAATCTAAAATTAGAGAAAAGAAAAGAAAAAAAAATGTCTCATGCATTCGATTTATTTATAATGATTTTGTTCTCATATTCATCTCTTCTTAATTAATCCAATAATAAGAAGAGTTAAATTTTGATTAATTTTAAGCCTTTAATTATCATTGTGTAAAATAAACATAGTATACTACTTATAACTTTTTTTCTAGTTAAAAAAAGTGTAAAAATTATTTCTTTAAAAGTTTGCTTCTTTATAAATTTGTAAGGGTTGGATTATGAATTAAGTTGGCTATTAATATAATAAATATCTAAATTTTTAAATGAATTTCATTATTTGAAATAAACATTTGCACTGTATTAATTATTTAATGTTTAGCAATATAAAAATAAGAATTTTTTACTATTGGATACAATGTATTTAATGGGGTATATACTTTGCATCTAAGGGATATAGACTTCATAGGGAATGGTGATATATGGGCTAATGTGATATTTTATCCAGTAAAATGTAGTTATTGTTATTCTATTTTATATATTGATAGAAAGCATTTCACTACAACATATTAATGTTATTATTAAATTGATTAAATATTTTTTAAGCTTAATAATTTGAAGGGTAAATGTCGCCAATAGTCCCTCATGTTTTGATTTAGTATTACTTTAATTCTCAATCTTTAAAATTTCATCTTTTAGCCCCTAACGTTAATTTTTAGTTTCATCTTCGTCCCTAACTCAACTTTCCAGCAGGTTGTTACCGAAAAATTGGCAAATGGTGATATTTTGAGGGTAAAATTGTCAATCTAATCTATATTGTTTCATTTTAGTCCCTATATAAGGTTTTATGTTCCAGTTTAGTCCCTATGTTACACATTTTCTTTTTTTTTTCCTTTTTTATAAATACATATCCGCGTGTGTGTATATATATTTGTGTATAATATATGTGTATATATAATTGATACTAATATTAGTCACATGCTCATATATTATTATTAATATTTAATAATATCTTATTGATATATTAATATAATTTGTGATACTATTATAATTGATAATATTAATTATATGATTAATAAGATATTAATAATAATAAAGATTATATTATGAGATTCTGACAACTTTCCAACTAAATGTGAATTTCAGCATGCCACATCAAGATTTTCGGCCATTGTATGAGATTTCGACAACTTTCTGACTGAATGTGAATATTTTTTTTAAATTATAGGACTAAATTTAAAATTGCATAACATATAAGACAAAATTGAAAGTCAAAAAATTGTATAGGACAAAAAAAAAATATTTTTCCTATTTACTGGGGGTAGTTGCCATGGCCTACCATGATGGCGTGGGGATGGGGATGGGGGTTGTGGAGGGTGCAGGGTCCCCATCCCATGGCGGACAGCCTTGGCAACTACCCCCAACAAACAAGAAAAATATTTTTTCGTCCTAAAAAATTTTTCGACTTTCAATTTTGTCCTATATGTTACACAATTTTAAATTTAGTCTTATAAGTTAAAAAAAATCACATTTAGTTTGAAAGTTGTCAGAATCTCATAAAATGGCTGGAAATACTTATATGGCATGCTGAAATTTGTTGAATTTTGAAATTTTTGCTTAGGTGGCTAATTTTCAGCTGATATGACAATTTTTTTGTCTTGTTGGAAAAAGTCCTTGCTTATTTGAATTCTTATTAGTAATATTATCATTAATATATTATTAACAAAATTATTAATAATAATCCTAATAATGTTGGATAATTGTATTATCATAATAATACTATTATTACCATTGAAAATATTAATCTTATTATTCTTATGATAAGGATCCTGCCTCATGGATGGTATCAGAGCTATGGTATATTGGTTGTATTTTTCTCTAGTTGTTTAACACTTTTCCTAAAAATGAATTTTCTTAAAGGAAAATCTTCTTCAATTAAAAATACTTGTTCAGAAGAAATGAATCTTCCAGAAAATATTGATCTCCTTGATAAATGGGCTATCCCTAAAGTAGATCCAAAATTGATTTATCAAATGGATACTTCTGAAAAAGTTGGTTTAAAGCAAATTTTTAAAACCACTGAGGAGTTTATTCCTCTTAATAAAGATGATATTTCTCTACAGTTGTTGCATAGATATGATATTGATAAGTATAGATTTGAATATCGTTTTCTTCATATTAGTTTAATTCAAGTTGCTTTTAAACCACTTACACTTGATAATTTACCTGATAGTTCTGTTGCAATCTTGCGTGATGCTCGCAATTTAATTTGGAAGCATTCTATTATGGGAATTATACAGTCCAACTTGGCACATGGCCCTATTTATTTTGATGTTTATCCAAATTTACAATTATCGCTCTCTGATGTTAATATTTTACATGTTGTTACTTTAAATATTAAGTTGCATGGTTATAATTATATGCATTATATTGAAACTATTTGTATCTGTTATCGTATCTATTATAAACCTCTTTACACTCTTAATCCTTTGTGTAAAATGTTTAATAAAAGTAATAATGAAACAATTTTAATCGAAACTAATTTTTGTCAATCTCATATTACTACTTGTAGACCTATTAAATGGGATGAAGTTAAATTTCCTGATAATTGGTTAATTGAAAAAACTGTACCTGTTCAACTTGTAATACAGACAGAGGTTAATCAAATAATTCAAACTCCATATGGAGATGTTTCTATCTAATTTAGATCTAATAATAATAACTTATTAAAATCTTCTAGATCTACTAGATCTTTTTTTTTTCTTAATCCACTAGATTATACTGTTGAAAGTCCAAATTTGTCTAGGGCTTCTACCTCTCAATTAAAAGACTCTATTTTCAATACTAGGAAAGATAATAATCTTGATACTAGATTTGATAGATTAAAAATTAATCCTTCTAATATTGTTCATGGTATTAATATGCAAGATAATAATAGTGATGATACAATTGAACCAACTGATTCTAATATGAATTTTTTTGTGAGAAATGCTCGCATTTAATTGTTTATTTTTAATGATTAAAACAAAATACGATTGTAGTCCTGGATCTAGTGATAGGAATTTAATAAAAATTGAGTTTAATAAGGATAGATGGAAGATGTTTCGTGAATGATTTTTTAACAATTTCTCTAAAGAACAACAAAATTCTTTTCAAAATGAATTTTGTAAATTTGTATCTGAAAAGGATCAATTAGTTCCTTTTGTTCCCTGGTTTATGGTTACTTATATAAAACCTTATCTTTCTGTTCTTGAAAGAACTTATATTGTTGAAAGCGGTAATAAACAAAAATCTATTTTCCCTCCACAAGAAACGTTCTATGTTGAAGGAAATAAAATTTATATTTCTCAGCATTTCATAAACTGCTTATTAATGATCATATGCCTATCACTTTTGGAGAAATTAATCTTTTAATAAGACAGCAAAATTATGCTAATTTATATTTAAATGTTCTTGGTGAAAGCTTGGTTTCTTTAGATCAAAAACTTTCTACAATTGTAAATAATATTCATAAACTTAATAAATTTATGGGAGAATTAGAAGAGAAAATTAATAAAACTATTATTTCTCCTTATTTGCCTGTTTCTATTGATATGCCTAGTATTCAACCTCCCCCTAAAATTAATAATTTTAGGTTAAGAGATACGTCTGAACTTGAAAAGCTAATAACTAAAAAATTTGCTGATTTTAAAATTTCTAGTCTTGATAATATTATGGATGATGAGTCTCACCAACATGCTATTAATGAAGAAATAAAATTCAAAAATATGCTGATCGTCCAACCATGAGTACTTATTATTATCCACGACCTTCTCCTCAAGATGTATTGCATGAGGAATAAGATTTAATTGTTAATAACTCATACTCTGGTAAACATATTTATGAGTGGAATTTGGATGGTAATTGAGCGCCGTATTTATAATTTGGTGCATCGTATGTTAATGTATAGTGCAATTTGTAAGAATAATGGCAATTCTGATAAAACTGTTGCTAAAATGATAATTGCTGGTTTTACTGGTCAACTTAAAGGTTGGTGGGATATTTATTTAACCCAAGCTAATAAAGAATAAATCCTTAATACGGTTAAACAAGAACATGAAGGTACAAATGCTGGTAATACAGTTGAAAATGTTGTTTATACTTTAATTGTTACTATTATAGAACATTTTACTGGTAGATGGACCGATAACTCTAAGAAAATTAGAACCTTGCTTAATGGTTTAAAGTGTCAGAGTCTCACCTCATTTAATTGGTATAAAGATACTTTTTTGTCTAGAGTTTTAGAACTTCCTGAGTCTAATAATTTTCACTAGAAATCAAAATTTATTGATGATCTGCCTTCGTTGTTTGCTGAAAGGGTTAGGAAAACACTTAGGCAAAATGATGTCAATATTGACTATGATAAATTTACTTATGGTAAGTTAATAGGAACCTGTATCTAAGAAGGTTTAAATATATGTAATGAAATAAAATTAAATCAACAAATTAAGCGTAATAATATTACTGAGCATAAACACTTAGGTCAATTTTGTGGACAATTTGGTATGGACTTCCTAAGCCTATTGATAATAATAAAAATAAAAATAAAAAATATGTTTTTTATAAAAAGAAAAAATATAGAAAAAAATCTCATAAAAAAGAGAGCAAAAGAAAGAGAAAATAGAAAATTTAATAAAAAACTTTATAAAAGATTTAAAAAATATGGTGCATGTTATAAATGTGGTAAAGTTGGTCATTATGCTAATAAGTATAAAATGAGGTCTAAGATTAATAATCTTGACATAGATTATAATATTAAAGATATGCTTTATAAACTTATGCTTGAGTCTGCTGATAGTGAGGATAATATTTCTTCTTCTTCTGATATTGATTCTTTAAATAAATGCTTTATTAGTTCAGATTCTGAATGTGAACCTTGTAAGAGGGGTGAATCTTATGTTAATTCTGACACTAACAGTAATCAATCAGATAGTGAGGATTTATATAAACTCATGTCACAATTTAATAATTTAAATGTTATTAATAATGATAGTATAATTGAGTTTTTAAAATTAATAGAAGATCCAATTTTAAGATCTAAAATAATTGATCAAATTGAAATACTCCTTCGTCTTCCTCTTCTAAGCCTGAAGAATTTATTTTTAATAGTAAGGATAATGAACCTTATTCTATGACGGAAGTTTATAAAATGTTAGAAAGTAGGAATAAAAATAGTAGCCCAACTTCTGTTAATGATTTAAAACAAGAAGTTAACAATTTAAAGAATGAGATAATAGAAATTAAAAAGAATAATATGTTCCTTGAAGAAAGAATGAGAAAGTTAGAAATTTCACAAAGTAAACAAATTATACCTAGATCAGACAATATGTTTGATCATTTTCCTAATATAACTACTAATTTACAAAGTGATGATTTCCTTTCTAAAGTAGAAATGGTGACTTTACAAAAATGGCTAGTAAAAAATAATCTTTTAATTGATAATAAATTTTCAAAAGAATTGATTGCTTTAGTCGATAGTGGTGCTGACCTTAATTGTATTCAAGAAGGTCTTATACCTACTAGGTATTTTGAAAAGACTTCCCATGTTCTTCGCTCTGCCAATGGTGAAAAACTTGATATTAATTATAAATTATCAAAAGCTTTTGTTTGTAAGAATAAAACTTGCATTTCTTTAAGCTTTTTACTAGTAAAATATATTTCTAACCAAATTATACTTGGCACACCTTTTATAAAGAAAATATT
>JACGDI010005232.1:1376428-1390889 GCA_014898725.1 Jacaranda copaia | reverse complement strand
AAAATTATGAATGATATCTTTAATCCTTATAGTAATTTTATTATTGTCTATATTAATGACATTCTTATCTTCTCTAATGCTATAGAAAATCATTTTAAACATCTTAATATCTTTAAACAAATTATTATTAATAATGGTCTTGTCATTTCAAAATCAAAAATGATTTAATTTGAAACTAAAATTAAATTTTTAGGTCATTTTATTGGAAAAGGAAAAATTATTCCCATTAATAGAAATATTGAATTTGCTTCTAAATTTCCTAATAAAATTACTGACAAAACTCAATTACAGAGATTTTTAGAAAGTCTTAATTACATTTCACCATATTATAAAAATCTTGCTAATGATACTGATATTTTATATGATAGGTTAAAAAAGAGTTCTAAGCCGTGGATTGATAGTCATACCCATGCAATAATAAAAATTAAGCAAAAAGTTAAGCAATTACCCTGTTTAATGCTTTCTGACCCAAATTGGAAAAAAATTATAGAAACTAATGCTTCTGATATAGGTTATGGTGGTGTTTTAAAACAAATTAATCTTAATGGTAAACAAGAAATTCTTGTTAGATTTTGTTCGGGTAAATGGAATAATAGCCAAAAAAATTATGCTATTGTTACTAAAGAAATATTTGCAATTGTAAAATGTGTTCTAAAATTCCAAGATGATTTATATAATCAATCTTTTCTTATAAAAATTAATTGTCAATCTGCTCAATTTATGTTTAATAAATATTTTAAACATAATGTTTCTAAACAAATGTTTGCAAGGTGGCAAGCTTATTTGGCCCCTTTTGATTTTAAAATCTTTTATAAAAAGGGATTAATAATAGTCTCCCTAACTTTTTAACTTATGAATATTTGCAGGGTCAATGATTCCTCATAATAGAGGAAGAGGAAATCCCTTCTCTAATAGAGGAGGACATGGTTCTAATGCAGCTATTGCGAGGCCATTAATACAGCACGGCAAACAGAAGCTTATAGCTTCAAATATTTTAGAAGCATCATATGCTTCTTCCAGTCCTAACCCCAAATATCCATTCTACTGATCCTTTGTTTGCAGAATTTCTGTAATTTAAACAGTTTAAGGAAAGTTCTAATAGAACTTCTAATCCAAGCCAATCAACCTCTTGCCTGCCTTAAGGATCTAATAAGCCTTCAAATCCTTCTTTTGTAGATGTTGCTACTAATAGTGCTACCCCTGTTGATGAGGATTCTCTCACAACTTTTGAACAAAAAGATCATAAGGATTTAATAATGATCCTTGAGCGTAATGATCTTAAATGAAAAAATGACCCATGGATAATAATCCAGAGGTATTTAGATACTGCATCATATGTTGTTGGGTCTTATAAACCCAGATCTGATTATGAAAATATTTTAATATCTACTGGCTCTTGTGAGATTTTCCATTTTTACCCAAGCTCACAAGAAAAATCTATTTTAATTTGGGTAAAATCATAATTAAAAAAAATTATCTTTGCTGAGGAATAGGGAATATCTTCATTCAAAGAAAAAGAGTTTGTAACCAGAGATAATAAATTAGTTTATAAATTTAACTTTTGGGATTATATCCAAGCTTTTCAAAAAGTTTTCTTATATGAAAATCCCAGAAAAAAACACATATGGTTTATAAAAGTGTGTCCTGAAGTTTTCAAAAATCATATTCCAAATTGGTTTCTAAGCTGGTAGAAATCTTATGGTCCGACCCATCATATCCGGACCAATTCGAACAAGTGTTTGACCAATTGGTCACTTGTTCTCCTAAAATTAAGGAGGCTGAAGCAGAAAACCAAATGGTTTTAAACAAAGCTGCAATCTTCTTCTTTATGGAGTTCTCAATACCTTGGATCTGGAAATGGGTGCCAGAAGTCAATTTCTCGGAGGACAATATTCCTTGTCTCTATAGGACTTTTTACATCAAATGGTGGAATAAAATGTTGCAGATTGATAGGATAATAGGAAAATTTGAAGGACAAGAAACCTTAAATAATATTGTTAAGGTTACCCAAGGTTATATGTAACACCCGTAAAATTTTATTTATTTTATTTATAAAATACGATTTCATTGTTATTTAAAAAGTTTATGAATTTTACATTATTAATTATTTTAAAAGTTTTGTGGGTTAAATTATAATTTTCATATACTTAATTGTGTATACTTTTAATCAATTTGGGGTCAATCATAATTTTTTAGAAATTTAGGGTAAATTGTATAATTTAAAATTTTATTAAAAAAAGTGGGGGTCAAAATCAGATTTGAGAAATTGCCACTTTTCCTTCCACTTTTCTTTCCTTTTCTTCTTCTTTTTTTCTCTCTTTTCTTCTTCTTCTTCACCAAAGCTAAACCACCTTCTCCAACCAGTTTTCGGCACCCTTTTCAGCACTCCAAACCAACCAAATTCTTCCCCTCACCACAACCAACACCTCCCACACCATAGAACCACCAACCGGGTGGTGAAGCGATGGCAAATGAAAGAGGATCGAGGCGTGCATGTCACGGGGTTGCCAGATTTCTTTTTTCTGGCAACAATTCTCCATTCCAAGGGTAAGGTTAGGAAGCTCTTGATGAGAGGATCGTGATGGTATCTTTGCATGGCAATTCCGATGACGGCAAGGTGGTGATCGGAGCTCGTCGGAGAAAAGAAGAAAGTGGCAGTTTTTGGCCCATTCCTGTGTGTACACTGCTCAAAATTGGAAATGGAAGGTGGCTTTGGAATCCTTATGATGAGAGGAGCAATCTAGTGGTGAAGTCTCATTTTCTGGCTACGGCGAACAGTGGCGCTCCGGCTACCGGCAGTGGTGCTCCAACGACTTTTCACCAATTTCTTCTCCTTATTCTGACGATCGTGGTGGTGCTCTTGGTTCATGGTTTCAAGGTGTCAATTGAGAAATATTGGGTAAAATACTAGTGAATTGAATAATTTGATTCCTGATGTAATCTGAGTAAATTGTTATGCTTATTTATGATATATAAACTAGTTAAGTAGACCAAAATTATGATTCAGGATCAAGAACTGAGACATGCAGGATATATACGTAAGCATCATGGGCTTGGTCATATTGTGCTAAATGTCGAATTTAGATTTAATAAGGATGATGAGAATTATGTAATGTTATGATTAATTAAGATAATTAGGCTATTTAGCTATGATTTATGAAATTGAATTATTATTGAAGTGTTGGGATGATGACATGAGGATGATATGTAAATGGGAACTGAGTTATACTTCTTTAATAATTGATACGAATTTCATGACTATTTATGTATTAGTGGCTTAGTTAGCGTGTTGTATTAATAGTGCAGCCTAAGCTCTATAAGTGTTGTGTTAAGAGGATAATTAGTGATTTTGGAATATTGATAAGTATATTAGTAAGATCTAAGGTTGAATATGGATTTAGTTGTAAATATACTCTTTTAGATTAGGTGACATGGAATTGGAACCCAAGGGCCAATAGACTGCTTACAGTGACTGCTGTTTTCTAAGACCATGAAGGCAAGGGTCTCCCACTCTGGGCTATTGCTTTGTTTAACTTGCTCTAAGATTGTCGGTAACCCCTGTGAGGGTATCCCACTCTAGGTATTGATGTGTTAAACTATTCTAAATTGTTGGAAACCTTTGTGAAGGTCTGCTAATCTGGCGTTATATTTCTTATCTGTGGTTGGAATAAGCCCCTGTGTGGGTTTCTCTATTTTTGAATTGTATTTTGATCTGTATTTAGAATCTATCTACTATTTGTTATCTGTTATCTAATTTAAATACCCCTATGAGGGTTATTTCTGATATCGATTCCATTTTTTGTCTGTTTTGGTGCCCAGAACTTCTATTTGTTATCTGTTATTCTAATATCTATATGTCTTGTATCTGTCTATCTATACTGTATTGATTGCCTTGTCGGCATAATTATTATCAATTTTATATTTATTGGCCTTGTTAGCTTATCTATTTTCCATTTATTATCTTCTGTTGCCTTGGCGGCATATTGTTCTATTATGATCTGTTGCTTTGAAACTGACAGTGCGCTAGGGATTTCCCCCTAGGCATCAGTACGAGCAGTTATTCTATTATCTGTACGGTGATATGTGGGCTGAGTGCCAATCCTATGCGAAATGCTGGGATACATGGGACACGCTTTGCAATCTGCTTGTGTGTCCATGATACGCTAAGCGATCCGCTTAGGTATCAGTGATACGCTAAGCAGCTCACTTAGGTATTCGTAGTGCGCAATACGATCCGTATGGGCACACCAATTGTTTGCCAAGCTATCACGCTTTGGGATTATTTGTTTGATTGGTATAAGGAGATTCCGATATGCAGGTTTGTTCTGATTTGTTGGACTGCGTATTATATTTAGGTTTGTTCTGTTCTGATCATATTTTGATTATTTTGTTTACTCTTGGAGCAATAAAGACGGTGTAGTTCTTGGCCTATATTTGGCTATTGTATGTGCTGGACAAGCCGTCTGTATTTCTTCCCGACTGTGATTGGTTGAGATGCTCTATACCTCCCAAGCAGAATTAGTTGAGATGATCCCGAGCCATTTGAGCCAACAATTACAACCCCAACTTAGTACCTATTAGAAGTCTTGAATTTGATATTGTTTGTTCTTGGACTTGTCATTGTCTGCATACCAAACTTGTTATTGATTGTTCTTGCTTGTTCTTGATATATGTACACAAATATATGTACATATATGCATACAAAAATATATGTACACATATATTATACACAAATATATGTACACACAAATATATGTACACACACAGATATGTATTTATAAAAAAGAAAAAAAAGTAACATAGGAACTAAACTAGAACGTAAAACCTTATATAAGGACTAAAATGAAACAATATAGATTAGATTGATAATTTTACCCCTCAAAATATCACCATTTGCCAATTTTCCAGTAAAAACCTACTGAAAAGTTGAGTTAGGAATGAAGATGAAACTAAAAATTAACGTTAGGGACTAAAAAATGAAATTTTAAAGATTAAGGACTAAAGTGATACTAAATCAAAAATATGAGAGACTACTGGTGACATTTATTCTAATTTGAATTACCTAACTATCAATCTAACAACATATATTGTTTGGGAAAACTCGAATCTTAGTTCAATATTACCAAGTTCAAGTTAACTATATAATGAGTGAACTATACTTGTTATGTCCTTGATGTATACTTTAACAATGTTTATCATATGATTAGTTAAGTCATGCAAAACTTGGTCTTGACAAGGTTTTCCTCATCTGCCATCATGCCACAAATAAAAAATTTAGTTTGATCATTTAAAAGGTTATTTAATAAAATAAATTATATATATTTCTATCCTATTACCTTTTAAAATTATTATTGATAGTTAGTAATGCCGCATTATTATTTTAATTAAAAAATAATTTATTTAAAAGATGTAACACCCTTGAAATTCAACATTTTTGAGAAATAAGGATCTAAAATTTAAGATATTGATTGATCAAATTTTAAGGCTCAGCAAACAAATGAAAAGAACTTAATTACAAGAAAATTAGAAATTCTGGGGTCAATCCGTAATTTTGAAGAACTTAATTGAACTATTGCATGGAAGGCCACAAGTAAACTAGGGTTAAGCCATAATTTTAAATAATTAGCAGGACTCAATTGCATGAGTTTATAACTTTCAAGGGTCAATTTAGAGATTTAAAATTAGCCCCTATAAATATCCTATTTATTTTACATTTAACCCCATTTCATTTCTTCTCCTTCACCACGATCACATCTACCCTTCTCTGGAGATTTTTTTGGCCATGATTTTTCTTTTGTATCCACTCTTATTATCTTATTGTCCTCTTCACTGGCATCACGTTAATATGCCATTCAAGCCATTTCGCCAGTGGGACCATTAGATTTTTGAAACTGAAAACTTAGCTCGGCAGAGGTTGATGGGCAATGATGAAGCAAGGGGTGAACTCAATTTCTGGGCATTTTTTTTTTTGTGGCTTTTTAGCTTAGGGAAGGTTTTGACACCCTTACCTAGAAGTTTGACACGACGGCGATGGCAAAAATGGGGAAAATGAAGGTGGTGGCGTGAGGTAGAGCTTAGATTAAAGGCTTTTCTGGTGGCGAAACTTACAATCAATTAGAAATTTGGATTCAAAAGGGTGAAAGGCACATTCTAGTGGTGATGTGGGTCTACTTCGACAACGATGGACAGTTGCCGGTGATGGCAATGGAGAGGCAATTTCTCCTCCTTGATGCAATGAGCACACCCGTGTACTTGGTTTGTGGTTTTAGAACTCCGATGGCCAATCTTAGGTTAAGCTTTGGTTGTGGCTTTGATGTACATATATACATGAATATTATACTTTCTCTATTGAAAAACCTTGTCACTATGCCAAGATCGAGGATTTTAGGTGATTGATATATATATATATATATATGTATATATGAGTGTGTATGATTCCCATGCAAGGAGTATTATATATTTAGTGGACCTGGATCTTGTTATATTACATGATAATTTTGGAATTTATTGAGTGTATTAAGTGATTAATCCATAAATTGAGAATTATATTAGGTAAGACCTAAGTGGCATCGATTGGGATTAATTATGAAGAATTAAACTATTATTGTGATTTTAGAATGATATTATGAAGAGATTATGTAATTGAAGACTAGTTTATATTCTGATAAGTGAATTGTTATGAAAACCAAGATTAATTTTGGCAATATTAACCTTACTAGCCATTATTGGGACGATAATGTCATTTAAGCTTTAAACTATCATGCTAATCAGTTAATTAGTGATTTTGGACAACTAATATTATGGTAGTAAAATTTAACTTTAAATGTGGACTTTAACTATAAATATACTTTTTTGGTTAAATGACAAGGAAATGGGTCCCGTGGACAAGTAGACTGTTGATTATGGTTGTTGTATCAGAGATTACGAAGATAGGGGTCTGCCACTTTGGCCTTGAATATTTCTATTGGTTCTTGTGGAAAAACCCCTGTGAGGGTTTAATGTGCTTGAACTGTACATGCTCGTGTTTATTGAAATCTACAATTGATTGTGTTCTTGCTTGTTAATTGTTAAATAATTTGTATACCCCTATGATGGTTAGTACTTGATTTTCCTCTGATATGAGTTCATTCTTGTCTATTTTGGCACCCAAAACTTCTAATTGTTATCTATTTGTACTTGTTCTTGTTTGGTACTTGTTATTGTCCTGTTATTTATCTTAATTGGTACTTGTTATTGTTCTGCACTTGTTCCCATCCATTTTGTTATCTAACTGTCTGTTATCCATCCATTCTGTTATCTGTTACTGTTTGTAATTGTTATATGGGAGAAAAGGGACATTAATTTCTATTGTGTGCATGGGATAAGCCGTAAGCCCTAAACTTTTCAACAAGTAACGGGAAGTTAATCCCTACTGTGTGCATGGGATAAGCCACAAGCCCAAAACGCTTGGTTAAGTAATAGGATGTTAATCTCTACTATGTGAATAGGATAAACTGTAAGCCTAGAACTCTTGTTTAAATAACGAGACATTAATCCCTACTATATGCATGGGATAAGCCGTAAGCCCGAAACTCTTAGTTAAATAACAGGACATTAATCCCTGCTATGAACATGGGATAAGCCATAAGCCCAGAACTAATGATATAAGGTGAATCTAATAAGCTTGTTCTACTCTAATTCATATTATAATTTGATTGTTTGTACCCCGTTCATGGAGCAACAATGGTAATGAAGTTTCTTGATCCAGATTGGGCTATTTTCCCGATCGAACAAGCTATCTGTATTTCCTCCCAAACTAATTTAGTTGAGATGAACCTTTTCTCCTGAACTGATCCAGTTGAGATAATCCCGTGCCATTCAAATCGACTGTTACAACTCTCGAGCTAGTACATACTATTAATGTTGAAGTTGTTATTGCATGTGATTGTTCCTAACTATTTGTAATTGATCCGTTTGTAAACTGATTCATGATTGTATGTATCCAATCTATTCATGTTCTTATTGTTAATTTATGATTTGTGGAGTCAATTCTTCCTCGACAGACCTCTACTGCTTACGATTATGAATATTCCTCATTAAATCCTTTGGACTTAACCCCTCTCCCCTGTAACACCCCTAGAATTTTATTAATTTTATTTATAATATACAATTTTGTCATTATTTAGAAATTTTATGAATGTCATAATATTAATTATTTTAAAATATTTATGGGTTAAATTATAATTTTTGTAGACTTAATTGTGTAAACTTTTGAATAATATGGGGTTAATCACAATTTTCTAAAAACTTGGGATAAAATTGCATAACTTAAAATTTTGAGGGATTATGAAAAAATGGGATTTCACAAAATTGGCAACTCCTCTCTTTTCCTCCCTATTTCTTTCTTTCCTTTTTCCCTTCCTTTCTTTCCTTCTTCTTTCTTTTCTTCTTCATGGCTGAGACTCCATCACCTCCGACCAAGCCCTCCTAGCGACCATCTCAACCCTCTAAACCTGACAACTTGCTCTCCACACCATCATCTGCACTCCCAACCACACCAACACCCACTTATGGCGGCAGAGCAACGGCGGTGAAGAAGACCAAGAGAGAAAGCTCACAGTGGTCGCTAGGTTTATCAATTTTAGATGACCATCGATGATTTTGAGAGGTGCATTAGGTAGTACTCAACAAAGGGAACGTGATGGAGGTGTTGCACGGTGGCTTCGACGATGGCGGAGTAGTGATCAAAGTATGGTGGAGGAAGAGAGACCGCAACTATTTTGGCCCATTTCGGCATCTACGTTGCTTAGATTTCAAAACTAAAGGTAGAATTGGAATTCTCTTGTCGAGAGGAACATTTCTATAGAGGTGTTGGATTTTTCGACAGCGGCGGAGAGACAGCTTGTTTGTCTTGACGCAGTGATCATCCATGTGCTATCAGTTTGTGATTTTGAGCCCTTAATAGTAAATTTTAGATTTTAATCAATTGTTTCATGTTATATATACATGCATGCATGCAAATATTGGATTTTGTCCAAAACGAGCCTTTGAATCGATATATCTACCTCTATGACTGTTTACTTATACGAGGAATAGAGAGTTAGGAGATACGAACTGTGAACTCAAATTATGGTTGATACTAAGTTGAACTTTAATTTTGATATCTGGAACTATTATGAGTTAAATGGTGTTAAAATAGGAATTTGATTAGAGATTTATGCTTAAATATTGCTTAAGATTATAATACCTTGATTTGCTATTGTGAAAATTATATTATTCTAGATTTAACCTAGACCATCATAGATAATTTGGAAATGTTGATTCTAGAGAGTTTTATAAAAAAGGATCTTAATCTATATCATTATGATGATAGATAAGGCATTAGAATGCTTGATGCATTTCTAGAAGGTTACTAGGATTAAACAAGAATTTTGATTCTTGGAATATTTTCCTAATTAGGTGACGATGAGCTGGGCACTAGTGAGCAGTAGATTTCAATTTTGACTGTTGTTAATTGAAACTACAAGGGGTGAGGTTTCCTCCCACTTTAGGTTATTGCTTTGTCTGAGCTTACTCATACTTGTTGGAAATTCCTATAAGGATCTACCAATTTGGCACTTCTTTTTCTTATCTGTGGTTGTAACAAACCCCTGTGTGGGTTTACTGTTTCTGAACGATACTCTGAACTATGATTGAAATCTATATGTTATTTGTCATCTTATTTAAATACCCTTATGAGAGTTATCTCTGATGTCGATTCTATTTTATATCCGTTCTGGCACCCAGAACTTCTATCTATTGTCTATTAATCTAATAATTATTTATCTCATATCTTTACTATCTATACTATATTTGTGCCTTGTCAGCATATCTACTATCAATTTTGTATTCATCGGCCATGCTGGCTTATCTGTGTTCTGTTACTGCTTTCTGTTTCCTTGGCAGCATATTTGTTATATTTTGTTCTAAAATGATGATCTGAAACCAATGGTGTGCTAAGGATTTCCCCTAGGCATCTGTATAAGCTGTTATTTCTGTTATTTGTATGGTGATTATATAGGACAAGAGCTATACTGGGCAATCTGTCTGGTTTTGCGAAGGCACACTAGGGATTTCCCCCTAGGTACGAGTGATACGCTAGGGATTTCCCCCTAGGTATCAGCGGTGCACTATATAGTTCTGTATAGGCATCTACCATGTACTAAGCTATTACACTTAGATGAAATATCTGTCTATCTGGTATAAAGTGGATCTGCAATACATATCTTATAGCTATTTCTTAGAATGCATATATTTTGGGTTTGAATTACCTAAATAATTTTTGTTTGCCTATAATCTATTCTTGGAGCAATAAGGTAGGAGAGTTTCCTATTTGTTTTTCTGTACTGCCTATTTTCCTGGATTTATTATATTCAGCATGTTTAAATTATATTTTATAAAGTTGAGTTCCTCCTCCATTAACCTTGCTATTACTTTTACTTATCACACATTAAGTTTTTAGACTTACCCCCCCCCCTCCCCTATTTCATGACCTCTCAAACAAGGATGGGCTCTGAGGGATGCCAAATTTGGAACAAAGTGTGTGGTTGTTTTGTAATAAAACAAATGCCATAGTTAAGTATGGAACTTGTGATTATTTTGTTTACCTTAGAGATGTTGTGATGTGTAAAACTTATTTTGAAGGTTATAGTATTAAACAGCATGGATGGCATGATCTGTCAAGGGTTGTAACTTAACTAGTTCCCTGAATCTCTTATGATACATTTGTCTTGCGGTTTTATTTAGTTTTGTTGAGATAAATCGGTGTTTAACTTTGAGATGTTTGAATTTTATGGGACTTTCGTTGAATTGTAACTCTGAGAATTAAGTCTGAATCAAAGTAGTGCCTCAACTTAGGTGTTGTCCCGAGGTGGGGTGCTACAATCCCCCTCCCCCCTCAATTTTATCTTGATTTTCTCAAATAGGACTGAATGATAAGCTTGGACTTTCGATTAGATCGATGAATGTAATTTGTATTAAAGTATACATTATGTTGAATATTTTGGAGCTACTAATGGTATGCACTTAGTACTTATATTGTATGCTATGGATCACCTCAAGCTTGTATATAGCATTTTGTGAAAGTTGATTAAGTGGAAATATGTTGCTATCTCTGATAACTCTTGTTGAGGTTTGCTAAGTAGAAATCCGCTGCTATTTCTGATAAATTTGAAAAGTTTGTTATGGGCCTATTGTTATTTATGGGTTTTGAATTAAGACTGAACTAGAGTGACACCTCAGCTAGGAGCCATCCCAAATGGGGCACTACAAAAGAACATTTAAAGAAATAAAATTTTAATTAATTTTTTTCACGACTTTTAATAAAACTATCAACTAATATTTTTTTTCTCTTTACCCAATTTTTATATTTTAACTTAAATAAGTAAGGTTAAGAAATTGTTTTGTACTTGTGATAAAACATGAAAGCATCTTTTGCTATTAGTTTTTAAAAAAATAAAATGTGCACATCATTATAGGTGAGAATGAACCAAAATATATTTTAGAAGTACATATAAATACGCAATAAATGAAAAGATAAAAGAAATTAAATAAACTTATTTTATTCTTTTTTATTATTATATTAAATATAATATTACATAAGAGTTTGACACCTGTTTTAATATATAATAAATATTTTTCTCTTTTTATTTTTGAGGAAAAAACCATATTTGTATGAATGCATTTATGAAATGTCATTCTTTTTTTTTCATCAATTAAACATATGATTGTAAGACTCAATTTATTCTTTTTCATTATCATATTAAATTTACTATTACATTTGAATTGAACAAATATTTTGATATATAAAAAAATGTTTCTTTGCTTATTTTTTAGGAAAAAAGCAGAAGGAATATCTGTAATAAATGTACTTGTGAAGTATCATTTTTTCCTCATCTATTGATTTTTTTCTTAATTAATTTCAATTCAATTATTGTTTTCTATGAGTCTAATTAGAATAAATTTAATTTAGTTGTAGTTTACCATACAATTATATGTATTGAATGTGGTAATAATAATCTCATTAGATAGGAATATAAATTAATTGCCATTTTCGATAAGTCCAATTAAATATATCGGTAGAAGGATAAATTTCAATATGTGCAATTATATTTGCTAATAGGAAATATTGATTTAATTAATTTTAATACAAGTATTATTTTCTATATGTCTAATTAAAAATACACTTAATTTGGAATAAATTTAATAAATATGAAATGTATATACATTTAATATATATATATATATATATTTGTAATTAAGTGGAAAGACTTTATTTAATTAATTATTCTAATTATTTTCTATAAGTCTAATTCAAAATAAATTTAATTTGGTTGTAATTACCATTAAACTATGTGTATTAAACATGATAATTTCAATATGTGTAATTATTATTTTGTATAATTCTAGTTAAAGATATATTTAATTTGTAACAAATACAGTTAATACAATGATATACATTTGATGTATATACATTATGTAAGATGAAAGACTCCATTTAGTTAATTACAATTATTATTTTCTATGAGTCTAAATACAATGTATATATAATTCATGTATATACAATATTTAAATTGGAAGACCTAATTTAATTAATTATAATTATTATTTCTATGAATCTAATTAAAAATAAACTTAATTCAGTTGTAAGTACTATTAAACCATTTATAGTAAATGAGATAATTTTATTAGAAAGGATGTTATTGTCCTCACATAAAAGAGAAGAAACCACTATACTCATTCATACTTTTATAGGTAGTACAGATAAGGGAAATATCACCTAGAAGTTAGTTATATGGCGAATTCTTTGTAATAGTCAAAACTCCAATTATTAAAATTAGCAATGAACTATTTAATCTCTTTACATGCAGTTTTGAACTCCTCTAAATGAATTAGTGTTAGAAAAGACTTACCTTCCACTTTTGAACTTTCGACTTTAAATATTCTCTTCAACAACAACACAGTTCTCTTCATCTATTTGTCTCTAATTTGTATATGTTCTCTCATCAAAGTTTATTCTTGTCAAGCTACCACAATCTACCAAATAGTAAATGGCAAATGTCTATGTCTAATGCAATATACTTAATCTTTATATTTCTTACCTGAGAAAAGAACTTTGCAGCATTTTGTCACTTGAATATTTCCCACCGTCTAGATGCACCCAATGCTATAAAGATTTGGATGCTTGTTCATAGGTAGCTGCAGGTTTTGAACAATAATCCTTTTAATAATGTTCTCTTAACTACCACTATCAATAATTAAATAACAAGTGTTATCACTAATGGTGTATCTGGTTCAAAAAAGTTGGTGGTGTTTAGTCGTATCCTTTTTTTTTTGGTGCCAATATTGTTTTTTAAGCCAGAAAAGTTTGACCATTCTCTAAATCTTCTTCATCATTGTTGTGGTCAGGTTTGTACATCAACTAGTCTCTACCATCAAATTCTTCTTCAAAATCACCACATTCTACGATGTTGATACCTTTTCTCCTTGTACAATCACTAGAGCAGTGCCTAGGTTGATTAGAATGGTAGCACTACCTAAGAATTGACTTGGCATATAAGTTCTTCTGCATCTACATCTAAGTCTCAATGGCCACCACCATCAAGTTTCTATCGACTTTTTTTTGTATGCCAACTTCCCAATTTTTCCTTATAAGTCGATGTATTTGTTCTATGCTTGTCAATGAGGACTAAAATCAATTCATTCTAAAAAATCATCTTCTTATTTTACATCATCATCTCAATTTTTAGCACCATGTTTTGTGCTTCAGAGACATTTACTAACATCCACATGCCAATCTATCTTAAATTACAAGCTTCAAACCATAGAGGTATCTCGCCACTTGCTAACTGTCCCACTCTATTAGGGTGTTTTCCTGAGCAAGGTGTAAGAACTCTATGGTATATTCATCCACAAATCCATCTCATTAGTTACGTCATTGATATTACAAGAAAAGATATTGCTCATAATCATGGGGATAGAAATCAAACCTTTAGTAACTACTTTCATCTAATACTATCTTTGGCCCTGCCCCTTCATGCCTGCTTACATCTTGTAGAAGTTCCCACCAAGTAGAGGCATTTCCTTTTAGCCAGTGTAGGCCACTAATATGACTTTACACTCATCAGGAACCCCAAAATAGTTAAAGAATCTATCTACTTCTAAAAGTCAATCCACAAATTCTTCAATATTTAACTTGTCATTTAAATATAGGAGATCTACCTTTAGATGAAAATCTTCATCTGTAGCATTGTATTGGATAGATAGATCTGATTGATTTTCTCATCTTATATTGGGCATTTTAACATCTTCATCTTCTTCCTCTCATGAATCTTCCACATGGCATATTGATAACATCAATATCTTGGGCTTTTGTCTATGCTAAGAGCATTTATTGCAAATTCATCTCCTCCAATCTATGATCATGAAATTCTCTCAATGTACG
>JACGDI010005232.1:1347670-1376378 GCA_014898725.1 Jacaranda copaia | reverse complement strand
TCCACCAGCTATTTTATTGTTTTAAGAACCACCAGTTACTCCTGAATAACTATTAGAAAAGACTAAAAATGCTCTAATACCAAATTGATGCAACGAGTAAAATCTAGAAGTAAATGAAAAAAAGAGAACAAACTACTGTATGAATAGTTTGAACAAAAGAGAGCATGTTCACGCCAAGCTTTGAAATAACAAAGTCAAAGAAAAAAGTCTTCTCCTATAGAAAGGAACTGAAGAACTTTTATTGCTCAAATTGTGTATTACAAGTTTCATATGCTCGCATATTTATGGGTCTCCTAAAAATCCTAGTTCTCTAACTAAAAGAAATAGAATAATGAAATCTGAACACTTAACTTCCTAAAAGATACTATTAAATTTAAATCACAACAAATCTGATGTTTATTTAGAAAGAACAAAAAAATCTAAAAGATAAATCTAATTATCTAAGTGATATGCATCAAATACTTCCCATACCTAGAAAATCTTCAATAAGATCTCTCAAATTCTTCAAAAAAGACACTCTTTGACTTTCATTTTATTGTCTCTAAAAGAAAAAGAAATACTTGAACTCGAAGGGAAGAAAGTTATAAAATGCAGCAAAATGAATCTATCGCCTTTGATTCATCAAACTCACATTTAAAATATTGAGAAAAACTGAAAGTAAGTTAGTTAATCATGCCGTTCAAGCCATGATCAACATGTCATAAACAAACTAACTACTTCCTAAAGTTAAGACAACCCTTATTAAAAATTGAAACAATGAGGAAAAGTAGACACATTGAAGTCCTGAAGCAAATATCTAACACTACTTGTTTTAGGGACTGTAAATTTCAATTTCTTACTGTAGAACTGGAACTTGCTAAGTCAAAGTAGTTTTATAAACAAGTCTACCGACTGATCTTTGTGTTTGCAGTGAAGTAGAGTAACGTCTTCATTTATCTATACCTCCCTTGAGGTGAAAAACTTAATGTTGTGAAATGTTTAGTCATCCCATCGAACACCAGATTGTGAGAGGTTACAGTTGCTGCCTGATTTCAACAAAATCTCTATGCTATCCTTTTGCTCAATAAGTTGATATCACAGAATTTCTTCAACCATAAAGTTTAGTTTACTACTGCAATTGCTGCAATAAATTCCGCCTCAGCAGTTAATGAGCTACAATCCCTTGCTTCTTCGAGCTCCATGAGAAGACCCCTGATCCTAGGCTGAAACAGGATCATGAGATACTTTTTAGGTCATCAATGGATTCAGCCTAGCCACTATCAGAGAACTCAAGCAACTTGAAACTCTTGGCACTTCTCAAACTCAATACCATACTCAACAGTACCTGTATTGTATCTTACTATTCTTTTTGTTGCTTTACATGCATTTTACTAGCATAATGCATAAACCGAGACAAGTGACTTACAACAAATAGAATGCCATCCTTGTTGCAGTGAGATAATTAGGCTCTAATGAAACTTCCAAAATATCCTTCATGAGCTTTATCAATACAACTTTCCATAGTTTCTTCTTTTGATTTATTGGTGTGCTTTGTTGCTTTGCACTCTTGCATGTGAAATTTTTTTTATTATTTCCTTTGCATACTTCTTATTAACACTTCATTTTAGATTTGTTTGATTTCCATCGCAAGAAATTGGGTCATCAGACCAAGATTTGTCATTTCAAAAACCTGCATAATTTCTTCTTTGAACTCCTCAGCCAACCCCTCATTGTTTCCTGTTCCCAAAAGATCATCAACATAGAGGGATGCTAAGAAATCATTGCCCTTATTTTTAACATAAAGTGTGACTTCAAATAAGCTTTTTATATTTTTGTAAAGCCCAAGCTTAACAAATGCTCATTAATCCTATTGTACCAGGCTCTAGGTGCTCTTTTTAGATCTTAGAAAGCCTCTCTGAGCAAATATAACTTATCCCCTTCACCTTGCTCCACAAATCCGTGTGGCTGCTCGAAATATACTTCTTCTTGCAATATACCTCTAAGTGATTGCAATATACCATTTGGAAAACTTGATTTGACATCTAAGTGAAACATTTTCTAGCTAGCCCTTTTGGGGTGCTATGGCTAGCAACAATCTGATTGTGTGTGGTCAAGCAATAGGAGCAAAGGTGACTAAATAGTCAACACCAAAAATTTGAGCATATCCGTTAACTACAAGCCTCACCTTGTATTTGCTAATGGAACTATCTGCATTAAGCTTTGTTTCGTACTCCTGTTTCACCCTAATGACTTTTCTATCTTTAGGTCTGTCAATTTGTACTAGATTATTTTGGAGCCTTGTACCTCTAATTAGAGGATCATCTACCAACTCATTTGTCATTGATCTGTTGTTTGCTCCACAGAAGTTTTAACAGGAAAGTTTACTTCTAATTCTTGTGAGAGTTTACCTATTCTATGTGAATTCTTTCGGTCCCACTTTTCATTCTCATTGAAGTGTACATTTCTAGTGATAATTATTTTCATAATTTCTGCTGAAGGCTTTTGAGACTAAACTATAACCCAAGAAAATACTTGGAATTACTTTCTTATCAAGTTTGTCGCGCTTGACCAATAGAACAAGAGCAAAACACACTCAACTAAACACTTTAGGAAGGTTACTGAAGGTTTATACCCATATTAGGCTTTGAATGGAATTTTATTTTCCAAGCCACGGTTGGAAGTAGATTTTGTAGGAACACTATTGTGTCAGCTGGTTTTGCCTAAAATTTTTGGGAAACTCCTTTTCATGCAACAATTCATTTACCCTATCCAAGATTAAGTAAAATAAAATATAACCCACAACTATTAAGAAAGCCCATCAATTCTGACTTACTTCGCAGTCAAGTTTTGGACTAGTAATCCTGTGAAACCTTATTCTAATCCCAAGACTAAGGAATTTGGTGTCCAAATGTATCAAAGAGCAAATCTCACTTTTTCTTTCATTTATAAAGTGATGTTTACATCATAAAGCTGAAACGCAACCTCAAAAAAGTTATAATACCATGTCTGCAGATAGTCAGAATCACAATAAACGTATTTGTTAGAATTGAATATCTTGGTCCCAGTTTCTGAACAACTGCCTAATTGCTGACCTCTTGTCTTAATTACTCAATTTCATGTCCATTGGATGCGCCACCCAATCACAAGAAAAGAGAGAGAAAAAGAAAAAAGAGGAAACCAGAAAAACATTTTTTTTGGATTCTGATGCATTCACCTTTTGTTTTTGGTGACAAAAAGCTGGCTCATGAAATAGAAGATAAGCCCAAACAACCATTTCTTTTCCCTTATAAATAGAGTAAGCCTTAGTAAGGTTGGACCAGAGCTAGTTTCCGGTATATTGGTGAATCTTCTGTGAAGTTAATATGGACCGAAAACACAACAAATCAAGATTTGGGAAGAAAAATGTGCAGAAGGGACGCATTATGAGGATTCCAATTAGCTCAACAGAATATGCATTTTCCTTTAAGAGCTGTCCAAAAGCACTCTTAGCTGATCCTGCTTATTCCAAAATCAGACACAGTCAGCCTTTTCTCTCTTGAATTCTCGGCTAGCTTCACTCTTACTGGTTTGAATCTTTACTAATGTGATTTTCTGTGTTGTTGATGCAGGCAGAGTAGATTCAGTA
Organism: Jacaranda copaia; assembly: GCA_014898725.1. Lineage (NCBI taxonomy): Eukaryota > Viridiplantae > Streptophyta > Magnoliopsida > Lamiales > Bignoniaceae > Jacaranda > Jacaranda copaia. The sequence continues at coordinate 1,372,774 of JACGDI010005232.1, read as the reverse complement.
ATTAGTAGGATGATCGAACTTGGAGAAAGCATAGACATTCTTGCTCAAGGAATCCGAGAGCACGGTAACTAGTCACTTAATGTTAAAAGAGAACAAAAAAGTCTCATATCATAGTGTCAATATTTTGACATAGTAGTTATTTATAACACGTGCAGTGAGATTAGGACCCAAGTTAAGTGAAACAGTGACAGGAAAGTTGAGGCTGGGGGCAAAAATCCTCCAGGTTGGTGGAATGGAGAGAGTGAGTATTCAGGCAGAAATTCAACATCGGAGATGATGAAGAGCTGTTGAAGGTTTCTCAGTGCTATTTATCAACAACAGCTGGGCCAATAGCCGGACTTCTCTTCATTTCAAATAATAGAGTTTCCTTCTGCAGTGACAGATCCATCAAAGTCTCCTCTCCAACCAGAAAGGTACTAAAAGTACATTACAAGGTACATTTAATCACATAATCTTCTTCAATCAGCTCAGTTCATTCTGTATCCTATGTTTTAGCAAAAGATGGAAATTGAAATCTTCTCAAATCAAATTCTTAATGCAGGTGATGATCCCATTGAGAAATGTAAAGAGAGTCAATGAAAGTGAGAATGTGAAAAAACCAAGGCAGAAGTATCTAAATCACCAAAGAACTCTCAAGTGTCTGCAGCAGGCAATCCGTCAAGCCAGATGAGAATTACTTTAAGCAAGAGTTCATATGATAGGATCTTTTCTTTTGCTTGTTTGCCTTTTTTGTTTCTTTTTTACCTATAAGATAGCTATACACTGACATATCTATACAAATTTGTACATAACTCAGGCTTGTTTTGTTGTAATGACAACTTTTACATTTTGTTGAAAGAACTAACTCAATGATTTTTTCCCCTTGTCTTCTTTAAAGCAAAACCAAGTGCATCTTAAAATTACTTGCACAGCCAACTTTTGAGCAGACGCAATGTCACGTCCAGGTGCACTACCTAATAAACCACCAGTTCATTTTTGCAAAAAAAAAAAAGCTACAAGTACAAAAAAATGTCATCAAGACTCTGATGAACTTGTTTACTTGTATATGAAGAAGTAAACTTGGTACATGAGATTCTGAAGTCCTTGCCAAAACTATCTCATGAGAAAGAGCTTAGCTTCGTCTGGTTCTCAGGCGCACACACACTACATACTAATAGTTTTATATGGTACAACACCTGAAAATTGTCAGGGGTATTCAAGATTTGTTCTCATTGAGATGGGATCTATGTGCATAAAAGGAGACTAAAACATCTGAGAAGATACAAATAAATACAGTGCGTGTTGTACTTACAGAAGAAACTAGGCATGGTTCAGAACATTATTATATATCTGATAAAGTTCTAAACTATATCCACACAAGAATGGCATTTGAAAACAAAGCCCTTTTATGCCAATTAACAAATCAACAGTGCGTGAATGTTTTACAGAACATAAGGGTATGCCTGCATAATGACTAGAACTGGGAAATAGGAATACAAAGCAATCCACTTCATAATCATGCTATGATAGAATTGCTAAAGCCCCACTTATATCCAGACAAGAATAGCCTGTGAAAATAAAACCATTTTGACAATTCAGAAAGACACTACTAAATGTTTGCTAACTGTAGCAAGCAGAATGATAAGGCTGCATATAGAACGGAACAAGCAATAGAAGAGCATCAACTTCATGATAAGTATCTTATCAGCAGCGAGAAAGCCAGTCATGGCTAATACAAATTCATAATGTACCGATTTCTTGAGAAAGAAAAAAAAACATGAAGTAATATGCCCTGCAATGCTTAACAAGAACACAGGCTTCTCATGTTTTCCAGTATAACCCTTGTGTTTTCATATCCATTAGAAAAAGATGAGTTGGTTGCACAGTCATGTTTTATGACTCGTAGATGCACAATAATGTCAACAATGTTTCAACGTCTGGCATAATTTCCAACGTAGCTACATAGTCACAAAGACAAACGGAGGGAGCTCAGGGGAGGGCTGAAAGGGCCTGCCTCCTGACCCCGCCCCCAATAGCTAGAGTACTAAATGTAACACTTTCATATTTCATGACCATTATATGTGAAATTTAGTCACCCCCTCCACACCCACCCCCAAAGTCCTATGAGTATATGGGGTCAAAATTCTTATATCATTTTGTGTCGATAAGTTTGCATTTATTATTGTAAATAAAGATTTTGAATAGTTAGAGTATTCAAGATATTAGAATTTGGCTTTATTATTGATTGGTAGTACTTAATTCTAGGAAGGTGATATTTTATTCCAGCTTATTTAATCTGTAATTCATGAAGGAATGAGAAAGGGAGTTGCTTTTCTTAAGAATAAAGGATGGAGAAACAACTGATACCTTTATTACACAAACAATTATATATATATGTATATGGAGAGCAAAGTAACAACTTTGTAATGCTTAAAAAAGCATCACCACACAAACATAAGTACATTTGACAACATGAAAGTAAAAGGAGAATAGATTTTGAGCACCAAAAAGAGCCCTCTTTGATGGCTTATCTTGAGAAATTGCCAAATAAAACAGTTGTGATAGAGTACCATAATCCACTGACTTCAACACTCCTTGGCACTTTTGGTTGAAACTCCAAAACTCTCATCGTACTTGCCTTGGGCAAAGCTTTCGTCAAAATGTCTGCAATTTGGTCTTTAGAGCTGCAATAAGTTTAGCTTACCCTCTTCTTTTTTTGGCTTCTCTAATATACTTAATCTTAATGTGGTTGGTCCTTCCACGAAATACAGGAATTTTTGTCATAGCTACAGCAAATTTGTTGATTGAAAAAAATTACAGCAGCTTTCTCTTGCATGTGTTGCGAGTCTTCAAGAGCCTTTCTAGCCCAAATGGCATGATTAACACCTGTACCAGTAGCAATGAGCAATGTACTCTGCTTCGGCAATTGATTGAGCCACTACATCTTGCTTTCTAGAGTTCAACCAATCAAGCCAGAGCTAATGGTGGAAACATAGGCTGAGGTACTTTTCATATCATCTATGAGCCATCCGGATCACTATGCACATTTCCAATCAGCTGAATAAATTTCCCTTTTTGAACCAAACAAAAATCTCTGTTGTTCCCTTCGAATATCTTGAACCAAGAAAATTCCTTACTCAGTTTGAAGAATTTTTAAACCTAGAAAATGTGATGTTTCTCCTAAAACATTCACTCATCTCAAATACATTTTGAATTTCCTTTTGAGCTTCTGCACATACCCATAATGAGGAGATCATCAACATACACAACAATAAATAATAAATTAACATTTGCTTATTGCACTTACAGAATGACTTCCTAGGACTTCTCTTGAACCCCAATTGCAACAACTGATCGTCTAATCCTATTATACCAATCTTTGGTGCTTTCCTTAATCTATACAAACCTTCTTGAGCAGATACACGTTGTCTTTGCTTCCTTTTTCAAGAGAACATGGGGGTTGCACCCCTAATATCTCCTACTTCAAGTAGCCATTGAGACATGGAGATTTACAAGTTGAACATTTCATAGCTGTTTGCTGTGCTACTATACCCCGAAAGCATCTTAATATCTGCTCGTGTGATCTGGGTTGCTTTTTTTTTTTTTCCCACTTAATTTTGCAAGGAGTATAGCTAACAGCAAGCTGATGATAATTCATCCTTTCTTGAGAATCTTTTTCAAATTTTTCATAAATGTAATTAGTACCAGAACCAATTATGATTACATGTATCCTGCAATCACTTTTCTCGGTAAGAATTTTAAAATCACAAATATACTTGAAGCTTCATACTTTAGCTTCAAAATGTACACCCAGAACATTCTTATAATGTCATCAATGAAGAAAATGAAATAACTACTACCACTGAAGAAAGTGTCCCCGTAGGACCACAAGCTATAATTTTTCAGTTCATCTCCATGCAGAATTCTTCAAGGAAAAAAAGAAAGGAAAATGATTTTGCTATCTGATGATGGTTGGATTTGAGCGTAAGTGGATTGAGCTCTAGCCCACTGTAGGAGATCAGAAGATGGACTGGATGAGAGTATTCAGATGGAAGTTGGTTTGAGTCCTGCAACCAATCAACATACATTAGGGTGGTTGAGGAGGGCACTCCGATAATTCAATCAAAATATGAAGAGGCACTCCAACTCTCAAATCAGTATAATTCAATCAAAATATGAGGCGACAGAGTGAGGGCCAAAATTATAGTGAACATATCGGGTTGCAATGGGATATTTATAGTCTCTTGTAAAAGGTTAAAATATTTATGATGCCCTAACCACGTAGTGAAAGCTTTTGTCTTTGTTTGAGGACCTTTAGATCTTTTCTTTCAATATTTTCTAGGTTGCATGTCCCCCTTTCTTTTGGGATATGGAGATGATCTTCGCATTCAATGCGTAGGCATGCTGGTGGCACGATGGAAGCATGCTTCATAAATGCAAAGACACACCGCCTATCAGCATGTTTAATGCCATAGAGTGATGGTTGAGTTGCATTTAATGCGACAGTTACAGGTGATGGGGGAACACATCCTACTTCTCCAATCGATCTCCTCTTATCGAAATATTTCTTTCGTTGTAAATTTCTTAGCATGCTCTGGTCAAATATGGGCCTCCTGGGGCCTAGAGGCCCTTCTGGTCTGGACCACACTATGACCAACTGAAGGCATGCTAATAGCTTGCAGCCCACTGTGTTCTTGGGTCTGATCAATTGTTATTGGGCATATTGGTCTAGTCGATTATTATTGAGCCTATTAAACTCAATTCACTTCCCCATATCAGTATCCCAATGGGCAAACATCACATGCAACAGTACAATCATGAATATTAGGTACATTTTTGAACTAGACTTTTTCTCTACAAGCACTTCAATGATAAGAAACTAAATCCCCCAAATCTTTTATGCCAAAGAACCAATTCATCAATAGTACTAGGAAAAGCATGCATTCCAGGCTGCTTTCTTTCCAAATGGAAACTTCCGTTTTTCATTTTCAAAGTCGAAAATTCATTATCAATAGAATCTATCATCGTACATTTTCAAATTGTTTAAAACAATATAACTCTTTTCAAGCATCTGGACAGCACTCAATAGATCTAGTCTAATTTTGACACAAACAAACTATCAAGAATGAGTTTGGTACCTCTTCGAATTTCTACAGCAACAGCTCCTTTCCCTTTAACTTCCAAATGCTCTCCACTGCCAACTTTTGACTTCTGAAGAACATAATCCGTTTTTATCCTTAAACTTGCTAGATTCTGATGCCATATGAATCTAATATCCATCAACCAATTGTGTTGTTGCTAGCATAACATGCATGTAGCATGTTCATTTCTGCTTTGGTACATATTTTTTCAACTTGACCAATATTGTTTACGCGCTCTACATTGCTCTCATTGTCTAAATTAACAATACTTCTCAATGTGGGAAGTTTTCTTGCAGTGTGGAATATTTGCCTTTTTGGTCTCCTCAATTGCTTGAGTTGGCATCTCTTCTATCTCCAACAACTTTTCTCCATGGAGGTCAAATTCTTGTCTTTTTAAATTTTTCTTTACTTTTCATGTAATGACTTATGGCAAGAAAACCAATTTCTTCACAATATTCTCTAGTAACAAAAGAAGATTGGACTTTAGTTTTATTTAATTTAATTTTCCTTTGTATTGAATTTCTAGGAAAATATGAAAAGGGCATATCGCTGAAGCTTGCTAAATCAAAGATGGCTCAAGATGCTCTTCGGTGCATGATATTGGACAAGAAATACAACTTTTTTCTTTACATTTCATGTAATGACTTATGGCATGGTTTAATTTAGAAAACCAATTTCTTCACAATATTCTCTAGTAACCAAACAAGGTTGGATTTTAATTTTATTTAATTTAATTTTCCTTTGTATTGAATTTCTTGGAAAATATGAAAAGGGCATATTGCAGAAGCTTGTTATACCAAAGAAGGTCTCAAGATGCTCTTCGGTGCTTGATATTGGACAAGAAATACAACTTCTCAGACTTATCTATTTCTAATTTATGACAAAAGATATATTAGGTAAAACCTGGGAGAGAAAATGTCGAAATGAATTATAATAGAACTGCAGTCTTTAACAATCAATAAAATTAAAGCATACCCTGGCAGTTTGACAATATATCCTTCATACCCACTGCACGAAAACTTCCAGTGGAGAAACCACCACAAATCATTCAGAACAGTGAGCAAACTTCACTTCATAGTTCTCTAGCCCTAGCAAGTCAATAAGGTCATTTTGATTTACAACTTTTGGATTCTCGTTCCTCTGCAGGGTTAGTATCCCTCCAGCCACTCTGTCATCACAAACCTGCATTGTTCTCGTGTGGCAATCATCATCCGAGCCAGAACCTCTTCCAGAGTCAGTTTTCAGAAACTTCAAGTTTGGGCACAAGCAACTGTGCAGAAATGCATCAGAGGCACCAGCTTTTACACAATGGGTTGAAGGTATGCACAAGGTTTCATTATTTGCTGGATAATAACAAGGGATTGCCAATTCAGACTCAATTTTTTCCTTAAGTGTAGCCATTTTAGGTTTTTCGCCATGTACAAGAATCACTTGCTTAGGGGACAGAAACTTAACAAGATCCATAATTCCCTTGGCATCAGTATGAGGACTAAAAGATAATTGATGAATCTGGAAAAAAAAAAGAGTGGGACGTAGTTAAAAATGAATGAGGTTTAAATATAGAATAAAGATAAAGAATTATAGCACACACATCTAATCAGGAAAAAGAGAATTTATAAAAGAAATCCAAGTGCCAATTTAGTGCTCAGAGGTGCACAATTAGTCAGCATTTTGATTCTTATTTAAACAGTTCCCCAAATAGTTCAAAAGGAAAATGTATTTTAACTGAGATAAAACTATAAAAAAGAGAGTAAGAACCTGGCATCGCACATCAATTTGGACATTCTCATCGAGCCTAATTTGGGTTGGTATTTTGGCTGACATCAATCTGTGTCCTATTGTTCCAGCCACACAATATCTGATGCAAAACACCCAAGAGACAAATCATGACAATTTGAGATTGTAAACATGCAAAAAGGTGAAATAATAGATGTGAAGGAGATCAACAGAGGTTAGTGATATATCCGACTTCTGCAAGCATCCTAAGGTTTTATTCCTGAGAAATCTGAGAAATTGAACAATCAATAAAATGAAAGCATACCCCGGCAGTGTGACAAGATTCCCTTCATATGGAGCCCACTGCCTGAAAACTTCCAGAGAGAAACCACCACTAATCATTCCTGGAGTAGCAAAAAGAACGCAAGGTCCCAGAGCGTTTATCAAGGAACGATCAAAACTGCAGACTACAACATTCATATTTTAGTTTACTTGCAATGAGGCCTCTTTACATACTTATTAATATACAAAATTTAAGATGGTATCAATAAATGGTTGATGGCATCTACGATCGACAACAGGCGTTAATAAACATGAATAATACACAAGTTTAATATGATCGTGATTTATATAGTTTTACAAGTTTTTTTCTTTGTTGGAAAAGGTACTTTATATCATATGATGTTTAAGTCTCAATTTTCCAGAAAGGGGACCAGATGAAACTGTATATACTAGATGTCAAAATCACATCATCACATTTCATCAATCAGTAAGTACAAGAAAATATTCAACATATTAATCCTATATACTAAGTATCAAATCCACCATAAGCTTTTTCATACAAAGAGAAGAAAGTTCCATCACAAAGCTGTTGTTTCGCCCCCCATATCTTTACTCATTAGTTGGGTGCAGATATCAAATTATAATACCAATGCCAGAGAAATAATGTTCATTTGAGGCTTTAGTACTCTATTTCTTATTTTTCCCAAGGCAAACAGTTTCTATAATTCATTAATGGTAAAACCCCAGGTGATGATGTGGAATGTTATGAAGCAAGGCTCATCCAAGGTGTGTGATGGACTGAATTTAGAACCTTGACCTGTTTTATAGCGGCCTATAGCCAACGAGTTGAGCAGACTTCGGAAAATGATACAATATCCCCGAAAGTGAGATATTTAAAAACAGGTTAATTGAATCTTCCATTTATCCCCTCTTTGTAAGTTTTTAGTACAAGCATGACAAATTCTAGGCTTAAGTATTTGCTCTATAATGTCAACTATAATTCAGGCCCTAAAAACATACGAAAAAGAAGAAAACACAATATAATTTGTACTCTCCTCCAGATTTTATAACTCTAATCAACTATGCCACATATGCTGTTACCCATGGAGAGAAGTAGCATCTGCTGCAGATCTGCCAGAAACATGAAGTTACACAAATAGACCTAAGTAAACAATTTGGTTCATTAGTCCTTCTTTTCATACATTAAGTTTTCAATCTAGTCAATCTTCCCTCTCTTTCTTTTATCATTCATAATCTAATCAATCTTCATTCTCTTTTTGTGATAATTTATACAAGTAGCAGACTAGCAGATAAGCAACTGAAAAGTTTACATGTTCTTAGGAAATATATCTTTTACCTATTTTCCCCAGTCGTTTTATTAGTCAGCTAAGAAAAGAAAATGTAAAACTGGGAAATGAATTACAAGAGTCAAATATTAATCAGTTTGCTGGATCTATATGTATGAGATTTAAGGATGGATTTCAAATTGATAACAAGAGTTAAATTTGATAGCATTACCATTTGATCTACAAGCTCAAAAATGAGAAGCAGATAGATGAAAAAAATTCAGGCATTTACATGTGTGCATAAATTCTCAAGTCAGAAGTACTTCAGAATTGCAAGAAATCATTGAAGTTAGTTGCATCAGGAGAAAGAAAAGGCAGCATCTTTGTAAAACATTGTAATATGTGCTTAGGCCATATAACAGTTGGTGGTCTTTGCGTTGTGGGGAAGGGGGGTTGGACTTTTTGTTTGGAACTGTGACAACAAAATTCTGCCAATCCTAGAAAATCTGGAGAAATGCCAGACGTACCATTTTTGAAGTCAAATGCATTGTGCGTAGCATAAGTATCTTTGACCTTTTCACTGGTCCAGTTAACGAGAATTTTATAATACATATTCGCTTGTATGGTCAAACCTGAGCATCACATCACTTAAAAAGATGAGTAATATTATCAACAATTGACTAACTCAAGAAAAAATCAAGCATCCTGACTATTAAGAATTCCCAATAAAGAAGTTGATAATCACCTTTAGAACATAACAAAAGCGTATCGAACATTGTTCTCATTTCATTTTTTGAGAAAAAACATATCTTGCAGAAAATAAGCTCACGGACTTAAATATATCAAGCATACAGTTGACAGTAGATTAAAACATGGCACTAAAACAGAAAATGAATACCATTGACAGAATCCAAATTAAGAAGATAAATAGAGAAAATCCAGATTTCCGCATCTGACTGTAAATTCTTACTCAATATAAACCACAGGAACAGGTGATGGAAAACAATTTCTAAACTACCGACAAAAAATTCACTATTCTTGGCAAAATTATCTTGCATGAAGTTAAGCTCAGTTAAAAAAGGCTCAAGCAATGTAAAGATATACAAAATAGAACGCAACAACAAATGCCTAGTTTTTCCTTTCACAATGCATGCCTTGCTAACATTATTTTGTTTCATATTGTGAATTATGATATATGCAGGTGTACAGACAGAGATTCATGATAAATGAGACTCAAATGCTTATCCTATATATACTCTATAAAGCATTTTAGCAGACATAGAGCTCAACATCTTTTGCTGCTTTTGGTCCATGATTAATGATTTTTTACATGGCTTATGGATATGGCATTTCCTTTAATTGAGAAAGTTAAGCATCTCCCATCACAATTTGTCGTAGATGGCCAAGATACACCACCATTATACCCTAGATACCAATCAAATAATATGGAAAGGCAATGGGCAAGAGGGTGTACCTGCTGAGAAATATATAGGAACTTTAAGATTCATCCTCTCCCAATAGTCATCCAATAGCATACATAGTTCCTGTAGGATAATGTTGAGGGGAATGCACAATAGAAAATTTAAAAATGTCAAGAAATCTAAATTATGTTTTGCCAATGTAAACCTCAGTAAGAAAATCTACATTGAGAAAAAAAATAATAGATAGCCTAAAACATCAAACTATGCATACATGATGGTTTTTTCAAACTTCTGCAGAGGTATATGCACCAGGGGATTATCTTTTCCATCAACCACAGACTTTATACCCTCTTAAATTTGGAATGATTAATCAGGAGAAGCACAGTCAACAGATTGCAAAAGGTACATAGAAGAAACTAACAAAAAATAAATAAAAAAAGGGCAGGAAAAATGAACTTCTTTATGCCAGATAAAATCAGTCCATGTCAATGGGCAAACTGTTGTCAATGTCAGTGTCCAATTTTCTTAAGACAACTCTAGCTTAAAAAGCGGTTCATGAGGACATATGTAAAGAAACTGGCAACTCCAGAAAATTCTTTACGATAAATGTGACTCTTTAAGTAATTCTCATTATCAAAAAAATGTTGATTCTTTAAGATGATTTCAAGAAATAAATTACAGATATTTCTGGTGCAATTCTAGTTATTGACCTCTCACATGCTAAGAAATGTCAAATAAAACAGAGATGAAATCAATGATGAACTAATGAAAAGACCTGAGCCCTCCCCAAAGCAAATGTAGGAATTAGAACTTTTCCTCCACCAGCAACACACTTATGAACCTGAAGAATCAGTGGCATGTGAATCAACACAATTCAAATTACATAAGTTGAATACAAGCATCATATAGAAAAGCAAGATTCTGCAGAAAGGCACAGGCATATACAAATAGAAAAGCATCCAAGTGTAGAATTTTCATGAAACCAAGTCACCCTTTGATGCAGAGTGTAAAGCGATGTTTCATATTTTCATGAACCTGGATTGATTCTGTCAATTTTCAAGTTTGACATAAATACATCAGTTTCATTCAAAAGTACAGATAATTTCTATACAATTTTCTCATCTTTAAGATTGTCTACTGATATTGGCTTCATGTGTTAATTATCATTGTGTGCTAAGAAAGGAAAATTCACCATTTGTGGCGTTCTAATTACTGTTTTTGTTTCTGCTCTAAACTGTTTAGAGTGACATTGGGATAAAGGAACCAATGGTATGAAGTGACTGTTGAAAGTTTGTAGCTTTAATTGTTTCTACGTCCTATCTGTCGTTAAGTATGCCCAGAGTAGATCAATATGGTCCATTGAGGAGCATGATTAGCTTTATCCGTGTTAAGAACATTATCCTTACATACCATGACAAGGTGATATTTTTCAATCAACTTTGGGTTCCATGAATATAGATATCAATGTTTCAACAGGTGTCAATTGAGAGTTAGCATTAGAATACAATTAGTAAGAACAATAAAAAAAATTAAACAAACAAAAGTCTATTCGACTGAAGATCCATACTGCTTTCAGAAATTCCCGCTCTCGAACATATTTTGAATCACGGTATGTTGTTGCATAGGTTGACCTGTCCAACAAAATTTTTGGAGGATGCCTTTAATACAAAAGTTATACATACAGATGAGACAATTCTAGCTATTTATGGAAGGAAGCATAGAGACATATATGCACACACAAAAGCAGAAATGGATAAAAATCCAGACCTAAGAATCCAGTTAACTTCATTTATTTAACATAGCTAGTTTGCAGATACTCTAATAGCATCTAACTTTTACTTCAGCAGGCTTATCTGTTTGAATGATTTGCCTTTGGAGATGCAAATGTCAAACTATGGGACCTTGCTCTGGGTAAGATTTCCAGTTTCCAGATAGGTTGATGTATATCTTTGCTTGTGACATCTAAGACACAAAAAGAAACTTGATACCATTTTACATGGTCTCAGTTAAAGACCAAAACATGTTTCCCTTCACTTAAATAATTGATAGCATCCATTGGCCCATCTACATACATCCCAAATTAACAACAAATTATCATGCATTTATGAAGGTGTCACTGTCGCACTTACTCAGTTATAACAAGATCCAGCTGCAGTCGGTCAATCTGAGCTGCTCCAAGATGCCTATCCGGTGTCATATTGTAATCCCCTGTGTACACTATGGCAGCATCTCCAACTTTGGCATAAAACATTGCAGCCCCAAGAACCTAAAAAGCATGTTGAAAGATTATGGAATCAAAAGATGGACATGTTCTGAGGAAAGATACAAACTTAACAGAAAGAAGCATCCAACCAAACTACAATTTTCCTGAATGCTGTTGCAAGGTTGATTAGCTATGCTATAACAGTGCAAAGTCCAAAATTAGTATTGAATTGTAGCACCTTAACAAGAAGAGCCAATGAGTCCCAATAATGCTAGTGGACAATTTTGTTTCATATGCAACCAATTTATTACTAATGGTACGAAGTTCATTTCAGTTGTGCTGCCAAATAGCACCCAAAACAAGCAAAGTAGGATACTGAAACAACAGTGCCAGAAGTTATTTTCAGGATGAGGATGTCATGGTAAGTAATAAGCCTGCAAGGTCCTTCTAGGGTAAGTCCTAAATATACAACTTCACACCAGATGGACATAACAGCAATTCACAAGGGTACTTTTGCACTCTCAAGTTACTTTTAGTCTGCCTACCAACACAAATAAACAAACAAGCACTAGAGACCCATAGAATAGGAAAACAAATTACTAAAACATCCCCTCCAAGTTTCACTTCTTTATCCAATCACTTCTTCCATTAAGGTTTTGAATGGAAAATGCTGATGTCACCAAAAACCTAGTCAGATGTCCAATCCGGCCCATGATTGAACTATTTGAAATTTCTATGGACAAAAATATCCATGTGTATTATGTCAAGCTTAAGGGGAGTCAGTGTAATGAATTTTAGAATTTTTTTTTCTTTTTCTAGATTTTAATAGTTTCTAACTTAGGATTTCCTCTTTTAATTCACTTGCTTTCTTTCACTTTTCTTTTTAAGCAATAACCTAAGCCTTCCTCTTTAACAATTTCAACATATCCTAAAAATCCATAAAATATTTTTTTGAACATGTTTATTTCTAATATAAAATTTATTACTCTGTTGGCATGCCCTGTTCCTAATTATCTTATATTCATGATTAGTAAAAAAATTATACTGAATTGCTATGAACTAAATTTTTCCAGCATTTTGAGAATATTAACCATTGAAATAAAATAAAATAAAAAATTAAAAAGCAAAAAACTATAAGCTAAAAAGTTAGCCATAACATCTTTCTTCATTTTTCCCTCTATTCCCTTTTCTTTTATTTTTTCACCTCCAACTTCCTTTCCCTTTTTGTTTCTCTATTCTTTCTGTCCTTTTTCTTCCGTTTTTCTCTTCTGAACTTCCTTAACTGCCACCTCCACTACCATTCCATCCCATTGTCAGTGGTTTGCGCCCCCACACCCAGGGACCACAGCGGGTCAAATCAGAAAATGTAACAAAAGATTCTCTCTAAAATCTCTAGACCAAACCTTCATCTCCAAGCACACGTCTCACTCTTTCCTCTTTCAGATCCAAACACATCATATTTACATATGTATGTGTAAGGTTTTGGCAATCAGAATAGGCAGAGTGCTGTGAACAGCCAATCTCTAGTGGGAATCTTCTTGTAGAAATTATTTCTGGTTTTGTGCTCAATTTAAGAGGTGAATTGTAAAGAGAAACTAGTTCTTGTCAGAGATGGGAAGGAGGAAGAGCAAAATAGTTGGTGTAGTGAAGGATTTCAGTTGCTTGAGCATTTGGATTTGAAGATGAATTTTTGAAGTTTGGATTTTACTTTGTAATCTTTTACAATTAATTTTTGTCTATGCTGAGAATAAGGGGTATAGTGGTCTTTATTGTTTTCCGATATTTTGAAGTCTTTTTTCCATTTCCTTTTCCTCCTACAGAGTTTAAATGAGATGCTGTTTGGGTTTCCTAACACAAGAAACTTGGAGAAGGTTTTGGTAATTTCCAAGGGAAGAAGGAAACAATTAGCAATTTAGATAATTACCAAGGAGGTCATTATAATTAAAGAATACTATCAAATACAACTCAATTTCCAGTACTTTTTGTATTTCTTCCACATATTCCAGAACTATTTGGATCAATTTAATTTTAAATTCTTGGTGTCCATCAAGCTCAACAGGGTGCAAGTTCTGCATCAAAACATTTCTGAAAAAGCTCCTATCAATGTGAAGGAAAGAAACCCCAAGGAAAGATAAGCTTACATTCATGGCATTTCATGACATGTTAAGCCTTATACCAACAAGTCTAATGGATCACCCATATAAGTAGTGGGTGCATATATATGAGAGTTTTGATTAATACGAATATTTGAAAGGAAACTCTCAGTACTCTTACATGCCCTGCATAGTATGCACGGATCTGGAGGTTTTTCTCAACCCAAACAGTCTGCTTCAGATCCACTTCAGTGACTGTTGCAGAGAACATAGCACAAGGAAAAGTACAGTAAAAAGATTAGTAAATAACAGAATAATTAAAATGGTCAAAGCAATCAAGCAGCACATCTCTGGAGTCCAATTTAATGTTACAAATATCTGTTGGGTGACCACTAATTGTGTCTAATAACCCTAAGCCTTAACAAGAATGCCTCATAGTTTAATACATAGTTGATGGGAGTGGGTAAATGACTGAATAATAAAATAACTTTATAAGACTAGTACAATGCAAAGGCAAGTGTGTAATGAAATAGGTGAATATTTGGGGGCCATGCTCTATTGGACTACGGTTTACAATTCTCCAAGAAGTCACCAAGAGAAAAATTAATTGCTTTAAAGTAATGATAAAAAATCAAGAGAAATATGGAGAGAAAAAGTTCTCTAAGAACACAACTTAAATCGGACATGTTAAGAAGGAGCTCAGTCCAAGACAAAAAAATTATAATTTGTTTATGCATTCAGTTTAGCTTTTAGGTAGATGCAGGCAATAGTTGATATTAGTAGTAAGCTCTAACCTGTAAGAAGGAAGACAACATAAGCTAAACCCTAATGAATCTGCTCCCCTTCAAGCAAATATGCCTGAAGAAATTAATTTCCAAAATAAGTAACCCAGATCATCTCAATTTTCTGCCTGAGTTCAGATAACTCTCAATTAAAAATATGTAACGCATTTTATTTGGCTTTAGCAAATATGAACAGACACTTTACAGCCGCAAATCAGCAACTCCAATTAAAATATAAAATACTAGCAGAGAACACTTGGCCAACCAATTGACTATCCTTGTGTTGTAAGTCTCAACCATCCTAATTAATTCCTGGGTTAAGATTTGTACTCATTATTGCGTTTGTGAGAGATATTAGTCGACAATTGTTCTAAATAAACACTCTCTTAACTCAAACCTTGAACTAGTCATGTCAAGAAAACAAGATTACAATTGATATTGAGACAAAACGAAGGATGGTGTATAGGCAGGTAGATGCATCCTGTACCTTTCTTCATACATTCAACAATATGCTCAGCACTAAACTGCTCTTCCTCTCCTCTTCTGTCAACCATCACTTTTCGATAATCCTCAAGCATTAGTGGCGCCAAGGCTTTTGTTGGATACTGCAGGAAAATTTTATCCGAAGGGTTGGTTAAAAAGGCAACGATAGCAGCAAGGGAGATCTCAAAAGCGAACCAAAAAGAAAAAAAAGTGCTGCTTAACAAAAAAAAAAAAAAAATTCCTAACAAAATATACCGTCATGTAAATGGGGCCATTGTAGCCACAAACTTGAGTAAAATACGGGAGGGCTCCGATGTGGTCCAAGTGGAAGTGTGTGATGATTATGCATGATATAGAATGTGTAAAGTCATGAGAGTTTGGAATCAAAGAAAAGTCAGGGTATCGGCGGTGGTCTAGATGGCCCATGTGCATTCCGCAGTCGAACATTATTCTCTTTCCATTTATGGTCACAACGACACAGCTCTTCCCCACCTCTTGTCCCGCGCCTGTTAAATATTATGCATTGTCCCAAACAATAAGATTCTATGAAGCAATTCATCGAACAGAAAGCATGAAACATTTCAGTGTTGGCGTTTCACAAACCGTGTTTCTGTAATGGAATAGAGTTAGTTACCTAGGACGAGACACTCGACAGCCATGACGGTAGTTGCTCCGCTTGTATTAAGGGAAAACTAGGAGAGAGGATCCGCGAGGGTCAAAAAAAATTCGGTTGATATCATGTATCCAGCAAAACAGCAAGATAACGAGGAGCGAGAAACGTTTTGTTTAAGAAAGAGGGCCCAAACGACGCCGCTTCGGGAAGACAACAACATAAAAATTAAAAAGAGCAACGACGCCGCTCCCTTTAAATTGGACGACGTCGCTTCAGATCAGAATTAGGGCTAGGGATTTGGTTCAGACAAAATTAGATTGAATTTGTTATCCGTAATTGCAATTCGTTAAATTGTTAATTAGGGTTAGTTTATCTTCTGTCTAATACTCAGCAGGTTAAAATATCCCCAAATGCAAGGGATTCGCATACCTGAAATTGGATTTTGGCACTGCCATTTCCTCTCTTCCAACTTCTCTGATCAATTCTCTCTCCCGTCGTTTCCTTTCTCTTCTTTTCCCTTCTCATTTTCTTGCCGCACAATCATCTTCACATACAGCACTCACTCATTCACTGGATTTGCTTAGAATTGAATTCATACCCTAAATCTCATACATGCAAATATGAAATAAAGTGATGCCGTTGAACCAATTAATCGTTCGACTTCTCAAACCTTTATTGTAACCTCTAATTGTTAATTAGTAAATAATTTAAGATCAAATTTGTCAAATTCATTTTTTCTTTTTTTTTCTTTTCTAGAATGAGCTTTACGATTTAGTATGAAAAAAATAATTATTGACAGTGCTAATTGAAGGGTTCTAGTTTTTTGAAAACTGATCTCAATTAAGAAAACATGCTCAAACATTTAGTTTAATTATATTTATATCGTTAGTAAGAATGAGATATCGTTATAACATTTTAGAATAGGCCATCCAAAATTTCATTATCTAAAATATTAATTTCTTAAGTCATATTTGAATAAAACTCTATCTTCATTTCAATGTGAAATTTGTAAATTCGCAAAACATCATTGTGATTATTTCCCCCCACAAACCTTAAAACCATTTGCTTTAATTGATAGTGATGTTTGGGGTCCTTATAGAGTAGCAACTATTATTTTTCACAAAATAAGTTTGTATGACCTCATTGATTATGATACTATGATTTCTCAAGCTTTAAGTTTTTCAATTATCGTTCCAAATATAGGGAACTATGGAGAAAAGCCATCCTTACAACTATCAACTTGATTTGAATTGTTGCATGTGGTGGAAGTGCTTCTTTAGAACTGGAAATATTGTCAAAAATTCATTGATTGGAGAAATAACATGTAATTTTAAATCAAATCCCTTCAAACTTATGTGATAATTTAAATATTCCTGTTACTTTTAGAAAGGATGTTATATCATACATGACATAAATTTTCTAACATAAATTTAAAAATATTTTAAGTGGGCTCAAACGAGCATCTCAATCCTAATTTGAAATATCTTTTGAAGTTGCAAAAGGCCAAGGCCATATTCGAAGACAAGAAAAGCATATGTTATTCATAAAGACTTCCAACTAAAGGAAGAAAGTTGTCTTAATATTCTATGTGGGTGATATTATCCTCACAACAAATGATTTAGCAAGATCAGTAAATTAAATTAGTGCTTGACTTTATAATTCTAAATTAGAGATCTAGGATTTTATGATACTTTTTTTTTAAATAAAAAATTGTCAATGAACGGGATTTAGGAGATAATTCGAACCTGTATATTAATTACCAAAAGATTAAACGATGATCCCAATCTATGTACTTATTGGTACGAAAGTTGTTGGATACTTGAATCTAATAAAGATGTTGTTGTTGTTGTTTTACAATTTAAATATGTCCTTAATCTATTGGAAGAAATATGGATTCTTAATTTGAAACTTGGAGAAATAAGGAAAGGGGTTCCAATACAATACAATACAAATAGCAGCTAGAAATTAGTTGGCGATTTGTCTAATACAATACATGACATTGCTTTTGCAGTGAGAGTGGTTAGCTAGCCCATGCATTCTTAATTTTAGAAACATACTGAAGATATACTCGTGAGATATCTAAAAGGCATTTTGGAAAGAGGTTTTCTTTTCAAGAACAATAAGCAGAGGGAATTGAGGTCTATATACTAATGTAATATAAATTATTTTACTCCTAATAGGCAATGGCACCCTCAAAGCTACAATTATCGAGCAAGTCATGTAGATTATTCACACAGTAGCGCCATATTTGATTTGGTGGGTTCACGGTATGAGCAAGCTATTGAATTATTGTATTATGTCAGAAATGATATTGTTGATGTAAATTTACAACAATAAATCTAATATGTGGAATCAACAAGTTTTCAAATTTTTTTCTAAGAATTTAGTTTAGTAGGATAAGGGGAATCTCTTCATCGAAGGATTGGATAAACTATGATGAGAACTATTCTACAGCTGATTGGCTAGTGTACAAATGTTGTCATATCAATAAAATAAACTTAGGATGATCGTGAAGTAATCCATCTTTCCCCCATCCAATATGTGGTAAAATAAAAAATACTACCAACTATTAAGAATGCCTGTCTTTTCTGACCTATTGCGAATGAGGCGGTCAAGCTTCGGACAAGTAATCCTATGCAACCTCATTCAAACATCCTCAGACTAAGGAATTTGCGTATCCAAATATTTGAAAAAGTAAATCCATCTTTTTCTTTGATTTGCTGGTTCATATTTTACATTACAAAGCAGAAAATGCGGCCTAAAAAAAGTAATATTACCATATTTGCAAAAAGTTAGAATCACCAAGAAAGAGTGCAAGTTTGGTGTCTTGGGCTCACAGTTTCTTAACAATTGTCTAATTGCTGACCTCTTGTCCTAATTACTCAATTTGACGTTCATTTAGAGGTGCCACCCCAATCACAAGAAAAAGAAAAAGAAAAAGACAGAAAACAAAGCAGGAAAAAAAAAATTCAACTTTCTGGATTCTGATGCATTCACCTTTTTTTTGGTGACACAAATCTGACTCATGAACTACATGTTTAGCCCAAACAACCATTTTTTTCCCCTTAGAAATAGAGTAAGCCTGAGCATGTTTGGACCAGAGCAAGTTTCTGGTATACTGAGAGCCGGTAAACATTCTGAAGCAAATATGGAGCTAAAGCACAGCAAATCAACAAATGGGAAGAAAACTGTGCAGAAGAAACATGTTATTATTGGGATTCCAATGAGCTCAGCAGAATATGCATTCTCCTTTAAAAGCTGTCCAAAAGAACTTTTAGCTGATCCTGTTGATCAATACCAACTTATGCCTTCTCCTTCCACCAGACACATTAAGCCTTTCATTGCTCCAAAACCAAGAATTCACAGCTTCCATGGTCACAAGTTTGAATCTTTTACTAATATGATTTTCTTTGAAGGCAAGTCAGGTAGAGTAGGTGCAGTAATTTGTAAGATGACCAAGCTGCGAGAAAGAATGGATGTTTTTGCTCAAGGAATCCGAGAGCATGGTAACTACTCACTAAAGTTTAAAGAGAACACATAAATCTCATGTCATAGTGTCAATCTTTTGATTTAGTTGTTATTTGTGATCTGTGCAGTGAGATTAGGACCCAAGTTAAGCAAAACGGTGAAAGGGAAGTTGAGCCTGGGCGCAACAATCCTTCAGGTTGGTGGAGTGGAGAAAGTATTCAGCCATAAATTCAATATTAGAGATGATGAAATACTTCTGAAGGCTTCTCAGTGCTGTTTATCAACAACTGCTGGGCCAATGGCTGGACTCCTCTTTATTTCCAGTAACAGAGTTGCCTTCTGCAGTGATAGATCCATCAAAGTGTCTTCTCCAGCTGGGAAGCTGCTAAAAGTACATTACAAGGTACACCAAATTACATAATATGTCCTACCATCAGCTCAGTTCATTTTGTATCCTATATTCCTATGTTTCGGCAAAAGATTGAAACTGAAAATCCTCCGAATGATCATATATATGCAGATGACGATCCCATTGAGAAATATAAAGAGAGTCAATGAAAGTGAGAATGTGAAAAAACCAAGGCAGAAGTATGTGCAAGTAGTGACAGAGGACAATTTTGAGTTCTGGTTCATGGGATTTCTTAATCATCAAAGAAATCTCAAGTATCTGCAGCATGCAATCCTTCAAGCCAGATGAGACTTACTTTAGGCTATACAATTCATATGAAACTTTTTTATATTCTGGTGAAAAAAAATAATAAATAAAACACTCAGTTATTTCTTTTATCCCATAGTTCACTACGGAGCAAAACCAAAGTGCATTATAGTTCCGAAACTGCAACACAATGATTGAAGATTATAAGGCTGGAGTTTGCTCGGCACAGCCAAATTCCGAGTATGTGCAGCATCTTTTGTAGGTGCACCACCGCACATATGCAACACATATTTCACTTTGCCGGGTCTCTGAATAGCAACCAATCATCTTGTTGCTTAGCAACAAAATTTAAAAGCACCAGAATTCAAATTTTACCCAATTGACTCAACATTAAACTTAATTAAGTATCCAAACGAATTATACGCTCAATCTCGATGAGCCTATTTTTAGGGGGCTCGAGCTCAACTCACCCAAAAATTCTAAATCAAATAAACTATTAAATTATTAGTATATTATAATTATTTAATAATACATAACAAATATTTCAAATTAGAAAAAGTAAATTATTAATATATATAATTTTTTAATTAATATATAAGAAATATTTAAAATAGAAAAAAGCTCACAAGCCACCTCATGAGCTTTCAAATAACTAAAGTAGAGCTCAAGCTCGGCTCATGTTAAAGCTTGAGCTCGAAAAAGTGGCACTCAAGTCGAACTATAATAAGCCAACCCACACAGGTCACGAGCCAACTCAACTCATTTTACATCCTTATCCATGAAAGACGACTCTTCCTTCGGCTTAAGTACGACTACTTTGTAGCGCTATCAATTGATGATGATGGAATCTGGTCATCTTATGTATGCTATAATGGCATTAGCCCTCCGACGAGGAAAACTGAAGTTCCAAAGGAAATAACATACCAGTTCAGTCATACACATCTCACAATAAGAGAGTCAAACATTTCTAGAGAAACTATAGAAGATAATCTCATACATAAAAAAGATTGTACATGACATGAAAGATGGTACGCCAGAGTTGATACACATAATTTAGCGCCCCTCAAAGAATAGGGGAAAGAGCTTTTGAAAGCAGAATTGCAAAGAAACTTGTATATTGATGGTATGAAATCTAAGCATTTTTGCGACTCTGTCTCCTATAAGGAACAAAAGTATAAATACGAATGGAGTGGAAAGTATTGCCAGAAGCTGACAATGCAAGGATTTCAAAAGAGGAGGAAACTACAGAAATGGAAAGAAAGAATAGGAGAAAGAATCAGGGACTGGTTAGCAGCCTATTCAAGAAGAATGTTTGCAGCATGTCAGCACACAATCCTCCAAAAACTGGGTGAGCTGAGAAGAATACAGTTTTGGGTCATTCCGAAAATGATCAACATGGGGTGTGGAAATGAAGTTACAAGCTCTGACCTCACGTCCACTCTTTCGTTGATTCTCTATGAAGGACTCAACAGACCCTGCCGGAATCACTTTGTCCGCAGAGCTATATATGTATAGTTGTGGACAGCTGGGTTGCTTGGATGTTAACAGGCTCAGCACATTTGAAAGCCTCCTGTAATTTGAGAAAATACTAATTAATATAACAGTTCCTCAGAAAAAATGACAAATCCATAAAACACATTCAAGATGAAAGGTGGAAAGTAACCAATTCAAATTTCATTGTTGAGGGATCACTTAGTAACAAATCAAAAATGTGTTCATCAATGTGCCTCTGTATCATTGAACAGTATTTTATGCGGCAAAATAGTAGAGTGCTGATTGAATCATAAAGAGTTTAAAATGCCAAGCAAGAATTAGAAAAGTCAAACCAAAGTGTGAAATCAAGTAAGTGCTGAAATATCAGGTAGACAATGGACTCAGATAACGAGTTGGCTCACGCTATCAGATACATCACACAGATATCAAGGAGGTGTTGAATTATCAAGTAGTAATAGCTTTGCATGACTATAAACACAGATAATGAGTTGAATCACACCATCAGATACGTCAAATAATTTCGATTGTAAAACTCGTGCATTCAACTGAAGAAAAACAGGACGCAAAGGTCAAAACAATCAAAATGATTACAAAAGCTAATTACCTGTTTATGGAAGGGTGATTTAAAACCACTCCAAAGAACTTCTCTAGAACCAGGAGAAGCACTGCCTCAGTTAATGCAGGTTTGACTTCAACGGAGGTTCTAGTTCCAACTGTTGCGTCTGCATCTGGTTCTCTAAGGGAACCCTTTGTTGCAACACTATTTTTCTTCAAAAATGCAGCAGAAAATCCAGAAGCAAAGACCTAGAAACATATAGAAAGCGAGTCATACAAATTTGACCACACATACAAGAAAACCAGATAATGATGAAAAAATATGGGTCAAGCAAAGCTGACCACGAATGCTGAAGAAAAATCTATGAGCATATCCCAATAAAAACTAAATTCTAACACTTTCTTCCTCTACTTTCTTTGAAGAAAAAGCGTCCTACTGAATCATAGGACTTTGTCACAACTCAGCAAGAAACTCATTTCCAGACAATAGATAAACTGCAATCAACTATGAAAATTTTGAATGCCGGCAGTAAAAAAAAATGGAGTTTCATATACAAAAGCAAAAAAAAAAGGCAGGCCAAAAAAAGAGTTCTCAACATAAGTGATCAATACTGTCTACAATAGATTGTCTATTAATACACATAAGATATGTAGGCAAGCAATTTTCTGTCCCTTCAATTCTATGAACAGCATTACCTGAGGATCAGGAGCTGCAACAGGAGCTGAATCTACAATGCAGCCTCTAATCCTTCCTTTTAGAGCAGAATCCTTCTTCTGAAACTTTTCCAAAATGGCTCCATATCTACAAGACAAATAACAGATGCATCAAAATATTGCTTCACAAATACCATTGGAAATTCATCTCCGATGTTTCTGATTCTACTTCTAGTTCGAGTGATAAATTCTTTCTTCCTAAATTTTGGATGAGATAGTTGAACTGATAAGTATACAATGAGGACACTTACGTCAGCCATCCCGTATTACTAAATGTATGAAAGACCAAATGCTTGCCATGCTCCTCTTCCAACCATTCGGCGAGATGGTTCACCAGCAATTCAACATCCTGCTCAGCTTTTCCCCCCACCTGATAACCCAGGACCTCAGACATTGGAAAAGTAAATGTAATGGCATGAAAACCTCTCGAGGTGTACCATTCTGCATATCTATTGAGGTGCTTCTGCTTAGCACCTAACCATCCAAGCAACACCACTACCGTCCTAGATTTAGCCAACGAACAATTGGAACCCCCGGATACATTGACAGCAATAGGATCCGGTAAATGCCATCTATATAAAACATCAGATGGCGATGAAGGAATGCTGTATGAATACGCAGAAGGTCTAGCAGATTTTGCCAAATCGGCTGATTGGTATAAAGCGAGGAAAACGGGAGAAGATGCCACCAAAGAATAATTAGAGTTAGTGTTTGGAATTGGTATGTGTACATTCGGTATGGGGATGCGAATTCCATTAACAAAAGACAATTGGGCCAACTTGGAAACGGATATTCTAGACACCCATGAAGAATTCATTTCTTCTAATGAATGTAATGAAGATGAAGAAGGAGGATTCGATTGTTCCAAGGAAGAGCAAGCGTCTGATGTTTTAAAAGGGCGCAATTTATCATAACAATCAGCAGAAACAGAGGCTATGGCTAAGGCGGATGCCGCAAGAACCGGCCTTTGCAAGATTCCAGACAAGGAACCCATTATTTTCCTCAAATTTTCATACCAAAATCAGAAAAAGAAAAAAAAAGAAAGAAAGAAAGAAAGAATCTTTGCAATTAATAAACACTAAGAAACAATCAATCAAAGGCTCATTAAATTTGTTAGAAAAGAATCGATCGCAAGCCCACAACTCCTAGAAACAGAACAATAACCACCTGCGGCGAAATCAAACGATGAAAATGGTGTTCAAATACTGTTAAAAATCATAAAAAAACAATAATTAATGGCGAAATCTGAAAAGGGGTTAGACTCATTACCTGCTTCTCTTGGTGGGTTTCATGCACAAAACAGGAGAACAATTCAAAAACGCGCTGGCTGGCTGTCAATTTGAATGACAGCCCCAACAAAGCAGGCGAACCAAAGAGAGTTCTGTTTGCAGGGTCAAACTTTATGATGTCTTCAACGCAGCATCTAATTTAAAGACCCACAATCGCAATTTATGCACGTTTATATGATTTTTTTTTTTTTAATTTTAAGGCAATAAACAAAACATGGTTTTCTTTTCTGAGGATTATAAAAAGAAGTTGTGGCGAAGGGACACACCGCGTGGAAAATGACTGTTTCAATTAAGACAATCACACCACATCACATTTTATGAGTTATGAAATTTACAATGATTTATTGCCTAGAATAATGAAGTTAGTCCCCTCTACTTATTGTTAAAATGCAATGCAACCAAAAATATATTTAGTTTTTAATTTTCAAGATGAGAAAAAAATAATAAATATTGATAGTGGAAGACATCCATTATTTAAATTTAATTAAGTTAATTTACTAAAAAAAACGTATAAAATAATTAATCAAATAGACTCGTCAACCAATCAATTAAATAATTTTTTTAATAAATTTCTAAATAATTTTTTTTTCTATTCGTCGAGACCCTTTAGTAGCTGTGAGCGCTGAAATAGAGAAATAGAACTTATGACTCGAAAATTTTACATCAAAATTGTTAAAATAGAAAAACAATTAACTAATATTAAAAATGAATCAAAAAAACAGTGAAAGTGACACTGGTTGGTTGGTTGGTTCAATTGGTTAGTTATTAGTATATGTGATGGAATAGGTGGAAGTTTCGAAGGCCAAACAATTTGGAGTGCTAAACAAATTGAGAGGCAGACACCATCACACCATTCTTGTTTTCTTGGAGTTGTAGCTTTGATGTGATATTTATTTATTTTTTATATGGAATAATTCAGTAGGCCCAATA
>JACGDI010005232.1:1319588-1336047 GCA_014898725.1 Jacaranda copaia | reverse complement strand
GGGTTTGTACTTCATTTCTTTCGAATGGAACCCAAATTTCCTGCCTTGATTCAATTGAATCAAGGTGAACTTCAAAGAAACAAATTTTATACTTTGTAATTTCAAGGTTTTTACTTCATTTCCATCAAGTCGTTCTCAAACTTTCAAAGGAATCGAGGTGTACTTTAGTGAAACACATTTTATACTTCGTTAGTTCAGGGTTTGTACTTCATTTCATTCCAATTGTACTCAAATTCACTTGATATTTTCAATTGAACTGAATTATACTTCAGCCAAACACATTTTATACTTCGTAAGTTCAAGAATTGTACTTTATTTCCTTCGAATTATACTCAAATTCACTTGGCATTTTCAATTTAAAATATTATAAATGCTTGATGGAAAACTATACTTACATATAAAATAATATTATATACAGAGTATGCTTCAATTTATATATGTATTTACATACAAAGTGTGATTCAAATCCTGTCATTTTCATGATTCAATATTGTATATGCCATTTTCGCATGGTATTTGTCCATGTTAATTCTTCTAACAGACCTCCAGAATACTAGGGTGTCTCTAGCGAAACATTCTGTCCAAAGGCACACAATGACGCTACAATCCACTGTACCCATTTGCTATCTGCTTTTTTTTTTACCTCATTAATTCATCCACACGACATCCCAATGAAAGCATCATGTACCAAGAATAGAATAAAGCCTACAAAAATATTGATTAGTTGTTGACTCCTTACTTTATGAAGAAATCACAAGTGAAGGAAGTAAACTTACAATTGCAGTATCTGTCGATTTATATCTGGGGGCCATTATTGAATTCATATACAAGAAAAAATGAGTCAAGGTGTTGAGGACAACCAAAAACCAGTGATCGTGCCGAAAAATCGGTAGGATTATGTAACAACACTAGTTTACAAGATCCATCGTGAGGTTTTCCAAATCTTTAAGGGTGAAGAAGTTAAGTGTAGGTAACATCTCCATGAATTCTTCATCAAGTTGCATCCCTCGAGTCTGTCTAATATGTCAGCCTATGAAGTATAAAAATAAATGGTTATACTCATTGGAAACGTGATACTAAATTAAGTTAGGAAACCACCACATACCTGCATTATTGCAGACATAAACCACACCTTGTGGTGAAACTTGTTGCCGAAAAATGGGTTGCATAATATCGACATGTAGCAGTCCACTATGTCACCGATAAGTTCTCCTCCAAATAAGAGCTCACAAAAGTTTCTTCCATCCAGACACTGTCGTGTTCCCTCTCAGACAGTCACCCTACACAATTGTTAATTGTTAGTTCAGACACCAATTTATCCAAAAGAAAAATAATAGGCAAATTATGTTACCCCAAATTATCTCTTCCAACAAAGTGGTCGATGACTTCTTGCTCTTCTGCTGGAATAAGTTCCCGACCTCTATAATCAGTCTTTCCTTTATAGGGATCAGGCACTCCAATCTTTTGGCTGGCTGTTTCCTCTGCCATCAGGATTAGACTGATGTTTTTGGTCTCCTGCAGTACAAAATACAGCACATTAGGTACAAAGCGTAATAATTGAAGTACAAAAGACTAGCACATTAAGTACAAAAAATCAAGTATTGAAGTAACCCCTATTGAAGTACAACATATAGCCAACATAGAGCACAAAATCCAAGCACATTAAGTACAAAGTATCAATAATTGAAGTATACATTGTTGAAGCAACATGGAGAACAGAACTCAAGCACACAAAGTACAAAGAATCAAGTATTGAAGTATCCCCTATTAAAGTACAAAATATACCATCATGGAGTACAAATTTCAAGCACATTAAGTACAAAGTATTAACAATTGAAGTATAACCTGTTGAAGTACAAAATATAACCAACATGGAGTACACAACTCAATCATATTAAGTGCAAAGTATCAAGTATTGAAGTATTCCCTATTAAAGTACAAAATATATTGAACATGGAGTACAAAAATCATCCCCATTAAGTGCAAAGTATCAAATATTGAAGTATGTCCTATTGAAGTACAAAATATATTCAACATGTAGTACAGAAATCATCCCCATTAAGTGCAAAGTATCAACTATTGAAGTATCACCTATTGAAGTACAAAATACAGCAACATGGAGTATAAGACTCAAGCACATTAAGTGCAAAGTATCAACTATTGAAGTATCCCTTATTGGAGTACAAACTATGCCTACATGGGGTACAAAATTCAAGCACATTAGGTATAAAAGATCAACTATCAAGTACGAAAGATCAGCACATGAACTACAAATACCCTAACATGGAGTATAAAAGATCAGCACATGAAGTACAAATATTGCCAACATAAAGTGCAAAAGAATAGAACATTAAGTATAAATATCACCAACTTAGAATACAAAAGACAACACATTAAGTACAAATATCACCAACATGAAGTATAAGATATGATCATATTAAGTACAAATATCAACCAATTAAGAATAAGACATCAGTATATTTATTACAAACAGACAATTTTACAAATGAAATGCAAAATGAAAAAACTTAAAATATTAAGTAATTGACATCACCTTCTCTTCTTGTTCTATATCGTTTTTTGGACAAGGACGAGGAGGACCATAGGTCTTTGTCAATTGTCTTGCTCTTTTGGCTGGTGTGGTGCTTGGAGGGCTGACAAAATTTGGAGATTTCTATTTTAGCTTCCTGTCTTCTCGATTGCGCACATCTGTCACAATCAAGGACATGACATTTGCCACTTCAATCTCAGATTCTTCGAACTCAGCTACTTGAATTGGTACATAAACTTCTGTCTTCAAAGATTTGGGGAAATCTGAAGGATCGTAACGGTGTTTTGTTTAATTTTCTTCATCCACCATATTTTCATATCCTTCCCCTTCTTTTTGTGCATCATCTACCAAATCAAGTACCCCCTCATTTACAAACTCACCAGCTCCCTCTTCAAGCTCCCCCCCTCAGTCTTGTGCTCAACTAGATGCTCCTCCTCACCCTGCTCCTTCATTGCCATCATATCAAATAAAGCAATTTTTTCTTTCAATGATTTAATTTTTTCAACTTTAACTGCAATAATTGCTTCATATACTGTATGATCACAAACATGGACTTGACTGATAGCAGTACTGGAAGCCTCTGGTTTCTTGATCAAAACTGTCAATTCTAATTCCTCTAAAGTAGGGTTGAGGGCTACAACCTATTATAATGAAAATAATTATCAAATTCAAATTCTTATACCAAAAACTAACAATGAATTATTACAATTATTAGCATTTCTGCTGTAATTTGTTTCAATTTTTCCCTACCTCCTCCACATTATGTGGGAGTTTGCCATCCTTCCACCGATAAAAGCGTGAAAACTCAAACAAACTCACTGGCTTCAACAATGAAGAGATACGTTCATAGACCCATGCCTGCCATTCATAAATTAAAAAATTATACTCACTTGAATATAAATATAATCGATGTTGTTAGAAAAATAAAGCAAACACTTACCATCAAACCAACTGTGCACCCATCAATGTATTTCTTGATTTTTTCTCCACCTACTCCTATATGGTTCTTCATATCTTGGACAAAAAAATTGTATGCAGCTATGCCCCATGCATACAAATCAACTCTCGATAAATTGTCCAAGTATGGTAGGAGAAATCGTGGAGTCCAATAAATTGATGTTGGAAACAGAAAATAATTAAAAACAAAAAGTATGTACAACCTACAAAAATTATTCAAGTCTTCCTCAGTATCCTAATGTATATACTCCTCAAACTTTTTAGCTATTTTAGGTCTAGTAATATTCTGTAGCTTTCCAAAAAAAAAGTTGTCAAAGGTTGAAGACTTCATGTTCAATGTTATATCCACAGATTGCCCCACATATGGCAACCCTAAAATCGTAGAAAAGTCAGCCACAGAAAAAGAAACTTCAACTCCCTTCGAAAAATGAAATGACAGCCTTTTTAGGTCAAACCTCCTCAGTATAGCTTCAAGCCGAATGAAGTTTGAACTTAACTTGGGCATATTCATGTATATATAAAAAGGGGTCTTCTTCAATGCATCAAAATATTTTGACCCCATCTTGGACTTTACAATATCCAATTTACTCTGAAAAAATTAGGGGGAGCAACGAGAGTAGACCTTATAATATCTTGGCTTGGCTGCAATTAGATAAAGAAAAATTAGTATATAAACAGATAATAAACTAATCCTTTTAGATAATGTGTACTGACAACTTGAATGTTTTGTACTACAGATGCTTTTAAAATGTGCTTCAGAAATATATAATATATTATACTACACTTTCAATTCGGGTATACTTCAGGGTTAAATATTTTATACTACAGAAGTTTCTAAAATATACTTCAGAAACACATAATATATTATACTACACTTTCAGTTAGTGTATCCTTTAGGCTTGAATGTTTTATACTACAATTGCTTCTAAAATATACTGCAGATATACAGATTATATACTACACTTTTATTTAATGTATATTGCAGACTTGAATATTTTTGTACTAAACATGCTCCTAAAATGTACTGCAGTTACACTAATTATATACTACACTTTTGCCTAATGTATACTCCAAACTTGAATATTTATACTACATTTGCTTCTAAAATATACTGCAGGTTATATACTAGACTTTTTCGTAATGTGTACTGCAAATTTGAATGTTTTATACTACATTTACTCTAAAATGTACTGCATGTTATATACTAAACTTTTTCCTAAAGTGTATTGCAAGATTGAATATTTTATACTACATTTGCTTCTAAACTATACTGCAATTATACAGATCATATACTACACTTTTGCCTAATGTGTACTGCAAGCTTAGATGTTCTCTTCTACAAATAAAACACTACCGCTTTCAGATAGTTTTATCATATAATTTTACCATAATATAATTTTAAGTAGGAAGAAGTATAAACCCCAAAAAGGTGAAGTCCAACTTTCATACCCTTCAAGTACAACTCAAAAGCTTTCTATCTCACAACAAAAATTATATGTATGTCAAATCGGTTTAAGTGTTTAACGACTAAAAAATGAATAAAAATTCTAAACAATGAAAAATTACTAATATTTGAAACTGCAAGTTCAAAAAAATACTTTGTGCTTTTGCTCACTTCTTTTTGAACTCGGCTTCTTTTCGCAGATATTTTTCCTTCCATAGTCGCAAAAAAATGGCAGAAATTTTGGTGACTTTCTTTTTTTTGTTTTCTTTTCACTTCTTCTTCTCTCGTTCTCGCGTCAATGGCGGAGGAAGAATGATTTCACGTCCTTTTGTTTCGCGCTCGAGAAGTCGTTTCAAACAGGAAAAAAAACAGAGAAAATCGTTCTTCTTGATTAAAAAAATGCGTTTCTCAAGTATTTTTGTTATTTTTTCTAAATACAAGGGTATATAGATCTTTCTAAAAGATATGGGGAGTAATTACTAATTTTTGTGAAAAAATAGGGAGTTTAGTGTGTAAAAATTCAAATGGGGACTGAAGACTAAAATGAAAGTAGGATTAGGAATTTTTTTCTAGTTAACATATAAACAAACAAGTCAAATAAATAAAAAAAAATTCATAAAACTAATAAGAATTGATCAGCCAACAAATTCAATGCCAAAGTATAAGATAGAGATCGAGAAAGAAAGGATTTGGGGAAACTTTTGCTTCAAAAATGATAGAAATAACAAAAATAAATATTGAATGATGGAGAATACTTTAATTTGTTTTTTGAATATTGATTTGGGATTGGTTGTGTTCAACTCAACTATTGCGTGATTTCTCTGCAACATCTTGTCAGACTTTCCTTTTTCTTCTCCTTCTATCCAAATTTAATGTCCATCTTGTAAAAGTTTTCTCTTTTATCAGAAATATTGTTTTTTTTTAATTATTATTAAATATATATACATATATATATATATATATATAGAGAGAGAGAGAGCTCCATAATAAAAGGAATTCTATAAATTTGTTGTAAGTATCAATACCTCAGAATTTAATCCAAATTTGAAAAAAAAAGTATTTAAGAATCATAATAAATTATAAGTTTAACAAACTTCATTCGATTGTAAAATCTAGACATGGATTTTTTTTTTTTATCATAAACTATACCAAGTAGGAATTTTGCTTAGAATTTTCAAGTATAAATCTAATTCTAATTTTAATTTTTTAAAAAACTCAGGATCAAGACATAAAATTCTTCAAATTTCAAATTAGATTCTTATTCCTTTACTGAATTTGGACTAGAATCTAATGCAAATTGCCGGTACACGCTAATATGATATTTCAAGATGAATCTGATGCAAAATACAAATTATAAAGCGCAAGCATCTCCTCATTATGACTATTGTTTTATAAGAGTAAATCAAGATGTATTATTTATTGAACATAATTCTATGAAGGGTATAATATAGTCTTTAGTATGGCGTTAAAATTTCAAAGCACATTTCTGAACAAACGGTGAAAACTACTAATCTAGAGTGTAGTAGGGGTAAACAGAATTTTCAATGAAACAATAAAATACGTATAGATTGAGAAAAATATTAGTAGCAAGAACACTCTCCTAAGCCAACACTGATATTGAGAGACGAAAGTTAGAGAAACAAATGAAATTAGACACTCCGTCGAATCCAGCCATAAGTAACGGATGCCGGGCGCTATGCGTATTCATCCGTACAATATGGGAGCTAATGCATTAAGTATTTTGCTTAAGAGCAGGTTCACGTATTTTAATACATATGGGTAGTGATGTCAACATCATGGGCGGAAGCGCCAAAATAAGGAAAAATACGAATGGGATTGGGAAATGGCAATTGGCAATTGGCAATTGGCAAAGCAACAGATGATAACGATAATAATTGTAATATGCATCCAAAGATGTTATGGTCAGATGAGACGGCACAGCACTCCTTCCAAAATTCACCCCTTCCCACAGGCTTGGAATATTCGCATATTCCCTCTACAATATTCTTATATCCAAATATTCTTGCTTCCGCATGTTCAGAATATTCAACAGTACAACTTTGGGTAGCGATTTCAATTTTTCCTTTTTCCTTTTAAAAAAAAACTTACTAAAGAATTCTTTCAAATAAAATTTCGCTAACTTTTCATTCCAATTTTAAAAAGAAATTACCGATAAACTTCTTATAATCAAAAAATTATATGTTGATATTCAATTGTTAAGATTATTTTTCTTTCATCTATTTTCATTTATTAATAAAAAAATTCCCAAACTTAATGTCGACTTTGAAAACTTTTAATCTCTATATTTAGTTCATTCAAATTATAAAATTAGACTTAATACGCATATCAAAAATTATATTTTAAATTTTTTGTTGATTAATAATAAAAATGATCACTGATGCAAATAAGCTTAAACAACCCAAAGAAAAAAGGTTTCTATTAAAAGAATTAATTAATGAAATATCAAAAGTCCAATGGCAACTTAAAAAAATTTAATTATTGAGTTCCCTGTGAATGGGCAGATCTATCTGATTGAAAAATATTTTGATGAGCTCTCTCTCTCTCTCTCTCTCAATTCTTAAGATGTTTTTATTAGTTCTTTCGTGTGTTGAATAAGGATTAGATATCCATAAAATCATTGAAATCCTATATTTGATTATATTTCTGAATGATCATATACATGCATAAATATACAATTGCTTTGGTAGGAGTTGCTTCTGCCTTGTGCAGTAGAGAAGCACTCTGATCTATGTATTATGTGCTATGCCTATGCACCGCAGAAACCAGCCTGCCTTTAGTTCTGCTTGAGCCCAAAAACTAACAAGAAGTAGATGCAAACAGTAAAATAAATGGTTTGGTGCTCTCAAAAATGCACTTTTTTTTAACCATACAATGCCATTTTCAAACTCGGGCAACATTCATTTCTGCTCAATCAACCGAAAAAGGGGCCATCAAAACAGATGATGATACATCATCCTCGTCGTTTGCATTTCGACCCAACAGAGTGCTTCGACCAAAGGCAAAAAAAGCATTCTAACTTTACTACTAAAGCAATTATAAAACTTTTACACCATGAGAATTGGTGTACAACTTTCTGTACTTCCACTGAATTGGTATCAGAAGAGATTTCAAGAGAGTTGAAAAAGGAGTGTTTGCTGGTACAATTTTAAAATCCAGCTCAGTTCACCTTAGTGCTGTTCCTCCTTCCCCACCATTTCTTTCTTATCTTATCATTGGGCCCTTCTACTTCATTTCCGAGCCTGTTGAGAATCACCTTTGTTTCCCTCAGTCTTGCTCCATAATCTTTCTTCCAAGCTTCAAACATTTGTTTCAACCTTCGAAGCTCATTATCCGGGTCCAAACCCGCCTCAACCTGACCTGATTTTACTTCTACCAAGAACTTTGCATCGTCCCCAAAAACTTGACTTCTTTGCTCAAACTCTTCAGCCAATCGACCAATAATGCTTATGCCATCACTCATTGATCTTCCTCCATTGCTTTCGTGAACCCTAGAGTTGCCATTTGTCTCCCAACTAGAGTCCTTTTCATCGTTTCCATTGACAGAGGCGTCTGAGTTTCTATGGGAATCATCAAAAGCTAGGCTCTTCTTTGCAATGGAAAGGCTGGACTGGAGTGATCTCATTTGTTTCTGCCATACTTCTTCCATGGACTTCATTTTTAGCTCGTATTCAGACCAACGGTTCTCATACTGTTGCAGCCGCTGGTGAAGGATGTCGTTCTCCTCTTCTTTTTCTCTTAGAGAAGCTTCTGCTCTGAGAACTCTACGTTGCAGTTCAGCAAGGAATGATGACTTCACCACCACCTCTTCTGGCTCATTAAACTGATTTGCAACATAATAATAATATTAACATTCAACCCAAAGCTCACGTTATATCGGGAAGGAAAGAAAAAGAACGCCAAAACCCACAAATCAATTTACAAAGAATCAATTGAAATGCAACAGTAATTCATGGAACATGCCACATACTCTTTATAAACCCACAATAACAAGGGTGGTCACCATGAGGCAGAGGACAGACCAACTTACAAATACAAATATATGCTTTTCTTTAATACCATATTTTCAAATTGACTAAAATATATATATAGCTGGCAATTAATTCTATCTATTCTAACAAAAATCAAAGCAAAAGATTAGATCCAAGTTGTGAAAATATGTATCTTGGAGTAACTCAACTACTGCAATAAAAAAATATGAGATCATCATCCAATTTTTACAAGATACAGCAAAAACAGAATCCTAAGTACCTTTCTTCCTCCGAAGTGCAGCAATCCGATGTTCCCGGAGCATCTTCTGACCAACCAGCCACGAATAACTAGGAAAGCGAAAAAAAGGTGGGCAAAATAAAACTCAACATCCCACTTAAATTAGCTAACTAGGCAATTCATAGATACTGGGAATAAGCAATAAGCCAATAACAAACAAAATATAACCTTTATCCCAGTGTCGTCTATCACAGAATAACATATGGATGATAGATACCTGATTGTATTACAGTTGATGCCTCGTTTAACCTTTTGAACTTTTTCCTGCAAATCCTTGCTTTTACATGCTTTTGGATATGTATAACGGCTCTATACCTCTCCAATAAGATTGCATACTCTTTTCTAGTTTTTCTACCACGGACAACTGCATTGAAAAATTAACATCTTAGAGAGATTTATCAAGGTAAAAGAATCCCAAGTTACGTGTCCACAAAGACATACATGACTGAAGAGTGACAATCCTTCTCCTTAACTTCTTCAGGTAGCAGTGAGCTCGATAACCTCTAAAGCAGCTTTGCACAC
This sequence comes from Jacaranda copaia, assembly GCA_014898725.1. NCBI lineage: Eukaryota > Viridiplantae > Streptophyta > Magnoliopsida > Lamiales > Bignoniaceae > Jacaranda > Jacaranda copaia. The sequence continues at coordinate 1,326,286 of JACGDI010005232.1, read as the reverse complement.
GCAAGATACCATGGAGAGTACGATTTCTGGTATCTTCAAGAACTCCAATCTGCAATAATTCACAACACGACAAATTGGTATTCATAACAAATAATGGTTGGAAAAATGAGCTCCGAAGTAAACATTCTACAAATGAAAATTAAGTGAACACTAGTTTTGGATATTCTTAATTTTTCTTGATTCTTGTTTGTCTTTCCATGATATTTTACTTTACAGAACATATATACATCTCTTGTTGTAAGATTTTCTACTTGATATGAATTGTTACGTGTTTGTATTTGTCAGGGTTCCTTTTCAATTGGCCGGTGTTCCTTCAGATTATTACAGCTCCCTTACTTTCATCGGAGTACTGAAAAAATAATTGAAATTTTGCACCTCATATTCTGAAGTAAATGGTTAATGTAAATCATCAAACGTTATCCAATTAAGTTATCCCCATTTGCAGAATATTTGTCACCATCCCCATCAACATATAATTTGCCTGCTTCCATAACATGCAAACTAAACCAGAATGTAACAGCACGTGTGTAAATGAGTTAAAGGCCAATATATATGCAAATTATAGGAATGGAATTTACCTTCTTGTCCAAACAGCATTTTTCTGTGTCACCAACTATTAATAACAAAATTTGTGCATGTGAACACAAAATTAATCCTACGTTCTAGCTAGACAAAATACAATGACGCACACATGCAGAGACACATTGTTTTCTCCTAATCTATTTTTTCCATTCAATTAACAGAATAGAGTTGAAAAGGAGAGTACAATTCTCACCTGCCCTGCTCGGAGAAACAACTTTGAGTATCCAACTTGATACATCTCAGGTAGAATGTTAAACTGATGAAGGATCGCTACTGAAACGCTCAGTGGATCCTGTGATGCAACATGATCTAAAAGAAGAAAGCCATACCTGATGAAGGAAGCAGATCAGATGGTAACCGATCAAAGATCGAAAAACAGAAAAGTGAAAGCGTTTATTAATTTTATCTTTTACCTTCTGGCAAATTTTTGATGTGACACTCTGGTAGGAAAACCAGATCTTGATATTCTAACTACTTCTAAGACTCCACAACACCGCAATTGTTGCAGTACCAGTTCCTGATTGTAGCTACCAGAAGATTGGAAGTTGTTGGGTTTTATACAGCGTATGAAATGTGGTGTTGTGTTCTCAAGGCGTTTCATTAATTGGAATAATTGGCCCTGAAAACCAACAGTAATACAAAGAAACAACATCATCAACAACAATAATGAAAAAAAATTTCCTGCAGAAGCACATTTCCAAGTTACAACTCTTCACCATCCCCTACCATGCGTATCCAACTCAAAGAAAGGCCCACATATAGGGGTAGAAGAAAAGATACCAAGTTTATCCAACTAAGTCCACAGAGTAAGCAAGTTTATTTTTACTTGATGAAAAAAGGAAACTGGCCCCCAATGGTTCAATCACAGACAAAGTCAGGGTGCAAAAGCAAAATCTTGACCCATAAGAGTAGTAATAGGCAACATTAGCTCCAAAAGGACCATTGTGAGCAATATTATATCTGGTAGCCCATTACATACATAAAAAATTTAGGAAGACAATGTGAAACTAGTACACAATAGTGACAAACATTACCAAAATTGTAGAGATAAAACCATTTAAGGATTTTAGAGAGTAAAGAGAAAGAAATTGTCTTCTTTTTTATTGTTTGGTTGATTAAGAAAATACTAAAGAAAAATAAAAAAAAAGTTTAAGAGAAAATATAATATAATTGGAGAAAATTCGTTTTCCTCACAAAATGGTCAGCAAAATGAGAAAACGTTTATCTGACTCTCTCTCCTTTAATACACTCATAACCATCATTCTCCCCATTTCTTTTCTTATAGTTTTGTTCAGAAAACTGAAAAAGTTGAAATTTTATATTTAACTTTATTTTCCCTTTTCCTAAAATTTTTCCCTATCCAAAATCTTTTACCAAACAAAATCTTCTTTCCTCCCCAAAATCTTTTACCAAACGAAGTGTAAGGATTCAACTTAGAAGAAATGCAAATGACTGTCATGACAAATTCCATCATTACATACATCTACAAGGAAAGTTCACAACCTGGAAATTTGGCACACTACAATTAAGCTTATACATTAATTAATGAGAACATTGTTGCTCGTGCAGCATCCTTAGCTTGACAAATAGATCCCCTCTTTAGTCTTTGAAAGAGACACTTAATACCCATTGCTATATGCACTCCAGACAATGCATATTTGAAAGGAACTCTAGAAACAACTCCAAATTCAGATATGGCACAAATTTTTGATGAATCAGGTATGGGACAATTACTATTAATAAAGACCACTAAATTCTTTCTGCTTCTTTATATTGAGCAATTTAAAAGGAAATACAAATATCAAGCATCTTTCTTGCAACATCACATATTTATCTCAATCAACATGATTGCTAAGACTTCATTGCAAATCCATCTTTATGATCCTTAGAGAATGGTAAACCAATCATACCTTGAATTTTGTCATAACACTCAACTTTTGTGAATCAGCTCCACCAGATTTATACAGTGCACCTACTACTGGCTTCTTGGATTGAGTGAGCATACTGGACGCAAAAGCCTGAGGAAGGTGGCATGTGCAGGAGGACAGAAGTTGGATGGAATCCAAATGAAGTAAATCCCGATTCTTCTCAAGAAACCCAGTAGTGTCATATGTAACCTGAGATGAGCTACAAAGTTACTAAGTCTCAATATATATATGTATGTATATTTACATAAATCAGTAAATATATAAATAAATAAATAAATAATTCAATCGTAACTTGAAATCTTGATTTAGGTTATATTGATCAGATGTTTTTTAGAGCATTTGTTTGCCAGCTATCAAAGAGCATACAACCATATAAATATCGTGTCACCATTTAAGGATTTTATTTTGTCCGCTTACTTCCCCAATTCAATGAAAGAAGACAGTCAGACAAATAAGCCATAATCAATAATCATCCTTCAGTAGTTTAGAGGATGCTAGAGAGTTTAAATCTTTGAGTTTCCCAGCAATTTAGATTAGTTTTTCGTTTTCTCTCTGTGTAAGTAGTAATATAGAGAGGGCAGTTCAGCAGCAGCTATCAATCTATAAAGAACTTTTCAATGATAAAAAAGTGAATACCTCTCCTGCATAATGGCGCACAGTAAAAGCTTTTCCCCTTTCTCCTCTAAAATAAGGATTGGAATTCAGATGTTGCTTGAGCTTGTTGGCAAAGCTCAAGTCTGAGCCATTTGGAAAGGTTGATTCCTCATCGATCAAAGATTGTAAACCTAATGGTTTCTGTTCAAAAAGAAAATAATCATGTGTCCAGGACAAAAATAGAAGAGACCTGAACAGTACAAGTCAATTTCATGCAGTTTATTTGTCATTCATAAATGAAGAAACAAAACATACTAGCCAAGTTGAAAAACTTATCACCATTGTAAATATCATCAATTTATCCTCACTAAGGGATTGCACAGATACTGTATACTACATACTGAAAGTGTGAAGATCTCCCAATATTTGACCAAAAGTAAATGAAGACTTGGCATGGTAGCACTCCATGGAACATCTAAGAGCTTTCAACAGATATCAACATTCAACATTTACCCACTCGCAAGAAATGTAAACGGAGATGCTCTTGGCGCATCATGATAAGCCGCATCAACACTAAGTAAGGCATGGAATAATGCCAATCTGACAATACGCAATTTTCATTGCTGAAAAAAGTGGAGAGAAGAGAACAAAAGAAATTGCGTGGTTCAGTCAATCAGCCTATATCCACAGACAAAGTGCCTATATGGAATGTAAGACTTTCATTTACTTACTGGTGATTTTTCTTACACAGCCACCTCTATTTATAACTGGACAGTTATAACATGAGTCATTGGTGAAGGAAATCACTCCATTCAAATAATAACAAAGCAGACCCCAAATATAATCTTATAAATGATGCACAATCTTCAAATCACATCATTGTGATTTCACCTAGATCTTTAACACTCTCCCTTGAGTTGAACATGGAGATTTTTGATTGGATTGTTCAACTTGAACATTGAGGTCAAACTTCTTTTGATTCTTTGAGTAGCATGCTTGGTCAAGGCTAATATGTTTTGCATTTCGATAGCAACCAAATAATGCACAAAATAAATATCATTGAATCATATGAAAAATACAAAACCAAAACATGCAAGACCGAGCAGCACTAATATCATGTCAAATTTTATATATTTTAAAATAATGAAGGGAGGAAAGAAAATGAAAGGAATTACATGGTTCGGCCATCGGCCATCAACAGACAAAATGTCTAACAGGCTATAAGAGTTTCATTTCTCTATTGGTTTTGCTTACAGTAGCCACCTCTATTTATAGGCAGCCAACTACAATATGTGGAGAATAATTGATGGAGGAAGTAACTCCTAAAGAAAACAAATCAAATTCCAAATGTAATCCCACATATGATGCACAATATTGAAATCAAATATTGTAACTGACACCTTGATCTTTAACATAACAAACAGCTCAGTTAGCATGCACAGAATCAAACTTTCAGTTTGATAAGGTGTTTTCAAGATGAGTTGCATACCTTCTCAAAGAGATTAAGACAATCTTGATTGTCTTCAAAATCAACTTTTGCCCAGTCAATGCCATCTTGAATGTATTCCTGGAGAAGACAAAACATTATAACTCATAAAAGAATAAATCCTATTCAATGATTGGTCCAATGCTCCAAAATTGACCTCAGAAACCAAACATTCGTTTTTCACTATCAGTTGTGCTTCTAAAAAAGTTTGAACTAGATATTATTAAGATTTTTAAAGAGTTTGGCCAAAGCAATTATATTAACTTATGGGAAAACATGGATGATAAAAAACACACAAGTCAGTTTAAGTCATTCCGGATGATACTTTTGCATTTGATAATTCTGAAGTTCAGTACAACACTTATCAGCTTTTAGGTCTTACAACCATCCTTTATAGAAAAGACAAGAAAATACTTCAAATTTTTTCTTTCATTAATAGTAAAACCCAAATGACAATTGTTTTGTCTCATTTAAGAACTTCGCCATCAAGACAAAACAACTAATATTTTGGGTCTTCTCTGGAACAGCTGGATGGAATGAGGGAAACATAGTGAGAATCAGGCCATCCCTATATGAGATTAGACTTGAGGATGTACATCCTGTTTACTTGCATAGTGAGAATCAGTCCATCCCTATACAACTAATCCACTTTTCATGTGAGGGCACAACACTGGGAGATAGATTGCCAGTCTATAAAAGAGAAGATGAGTCCAAGGCAATTTGCTTCCCAGTTAACATGGAATGCTGCCAATATTATGGTAGCTTTAGAGAAGAATATAGTAGTAATTATCGGGAATGTGTGGCACCTATGCTCAAAATTCAGAGAATTTAAGGCCAAGGATATTTAGTTCCTTGGAATTATTCAATGTTTTTGCGTGTGTCTGTGTGTGTGTCTGCACATATATATCTATAAAGCAACCGTTTCTGATTTGTTGAACAGGGAGACTGGTATAAGTTATTCAAAGTTAGAAGACTAAACACAATATAGCTAGATGTAAAACTATCTTTGGAAGAATTACTAAATATAAATTAAAGCAGAGGTATGAAATAGTCACCTCTTGCTCCAATTTGAACAAGTGACGATTGAAGTGTTGTTGTAACCTTTCATTGGCATAATTGATGCAGAACTGCTCAAAACTGTTCCTCTAAGGGAAGAAATAAAATGTTAGGCACAACCGCAGAAGCAAAAGACAGAAACAGGAGAGTTCAACAAAGTTTAGAGAAAGACGCACACACCTCAAATGATTCAAAACCATAAATATCGAGAATACTAATGGATCTTCCAGTGCGCCTTTTGCCTACTGCTAGTGACTTATTGATTTGTTCAACTAGCCAGTCAAACAAACAAGAATAAATTGATTTTGCCAGAGCATCTCTTGTATCAATGGCCTGAGAAAAGTTTTAGAAAGTCAGAAAGTTTGTCGCATATATAGGTCACAAATCCAGAAAGTTATCAGTAGAAATACCAAAATTATAATTGTTCCATATGAATTCACCAACCTGAGCAAGGGTAAGCTTTTGGACAATTGTATCATTTCCTACTCTCATTTTTCGAGTTGATAAAGCTAGCTTTAGTTCCTCAATGTTGCACTCAATCAATGTAGCAACATTCACTAGACCTGAAAATAGGAGATATAGCATGGAAAATTCATGCACCTCCCAAGAGTTATGAGGCGTATTTGTATAAATATATGCTTCTCTGTCATTAGTATGTAGGAAGATTAATTTGCAAATTTGAGCAAGGTACCATTGTGCTGAGTCAGTTTCCAAATATATCACAAAGAATTTGGGGGAAAAAAAGGAAAACACACACACACATACACAGAGAGAGAACTATCACATAAAAGTCCAAATCCCACAGTCCACTTTAAACAAGATATAAATTCTTCAGTGAAAAGATAAAAATGGAAATTGAATTTATATTAGCAAATTCTGCTACCATCCACATAAACTTAACGGTAACAATCATCGGTCAAATAAAGGAAATACAGAACTACATCCCCTAGCAATGAATTCAATTTAAGCTTGAAGTAAAATTGACAAGTCTGAAATGGCCAAATGGGTGAATTGTTGTTGTTGTTGTGTTGATTGGGGGTGGGGGGGGGGGG
>JACGDI010005232.1:1309260-1319546 GCA_014898725.1 Jacaranda copaia | reverse complement strand
GAGGAAGCACAATGAAATGAACTTTAGCAAGCCAAAGACAAGAAACTTGGTTTATTTCACAACAGTTTATGCAGTATCCTTTTGCAAGTTCTCCTTGAAATATACTCACTTTCATCCACCACTGGTTCAACATGATTTTCACCATCAACGACTGTAAAGGAGACATTTCCCAGCCACAATACTGCAGCTAGCATCGCAAATACACTATCTTGGTCTTCTCTTTTAACATGAACGATGTCCAGAGCTTCCTGAGTTAGGAAGAAGATTAATGGTTGAGTTTATTTCTTTCCACAATAAAAGACTATGAATATTGTAAAAGTAAGAGAATAATGATATTAAATCCACATGAATAAATACCATTACTACAGAAAACTGTTCTGCATCATCAACCCCAGAAATTGCAAAGCGTTTGCTTTGGCTCAAGTACTTGAACTCATCTGCATTCTTTAAGTGTAACTTTTCTGCATAAAAGAACATAGAAAACACAGCGTCAATATACAACCAATAGGGAAACAGATAGATAGATACACACACACACACATACAGATAGACAGAGACACACAGAGGTGCGGGTAGAGGCTAGCAGAAAAGAAAAACATCGTTAATCTGATGACTAGGAAAATACAAGAAGCCCCAAGCTAAAACAGAGACAGGACATCAAGATCAAAACATTGCAAGATGACTGATTGTTACCAGAACTACATGCATGGATGAGGGTAATGCTGTACCTCTAAGGACAGGTGAAGCTCCAGCACAGAGCTGGTAAAAGACATGATATGACCTTTCTCCCTCAGAACATTGAACGACTCTGGACTGTTCATCAAAACATCATCCATGAGTTTTTGTATCAGAAAGCAAATAATCTTGATAAAACCAGTAGAAGTGAAATAACAAATACCTTCTCAAGTAAAACTAAAGGAACCATGAACCGTGTTGGGTGACAAAAACACAAAATAAATAACTCAGATCAGTCTTTGTAATTCAACAATTGTATAAAGTAAATTGACTTCAAGATCTTTATTCTGGATGCTATCTTACAAGTTTGAATCTTGGCACCTGATATTTTTCCAGTTTCACTAAAGTGAATTTCAATCAGCTTTCCCTGCAGACAGGATAGGTCATATTAACATAAGTTACAAGCAGAAAAACTTCATCTATTAACTCTCACAAAACAAGTTGTATTTATTTCTCAAGCAAGCCAACAAATGAATGAAGCAAGCTTTAAAAGAAGCAACTTACAAAGCGACTTGAGTTGTCATTTCTTAATGTTTTGGCATTACCAAAGGCTTCCAATATGGGATTTGTTTTCAGTATCTCATACTCTATCCCACTACCACCTCCCAGGGCAGCCAAATATTGCATTGCTATCTTCGCTGTCTCAGTTTTCCCGGCCCCACTTTCCCCACTGGATAAGAAGAAAAAGAGCTGAGCCACACTTCATTAAATCAATCATAACATCAAAAGATCTCTTAATTTTGAGTTTTACAGCTCGTGCATCTCATAAGACTACTACTTTTCCGAAGTGCAAGTTACCAAATTTCTCACATTAGCTAAAAATAGAAAAGCAAAACTAGTAGCATAATTATATATTTTCCTCTAATAAAATTTTTTTAGAAAATGTATAGTTAGAACGCATGACCTGACTGAGGCAAAAATCAAGCGTCCACCTCTTGCCTTTCTTTATTTTATTCAATTTAATTGATAATGTCAATATAAATTGACCAAAAATGTATCTTGTGAACCCAACAGCTTTAGATTTTACAAAAAGATCCCAAACTGGTCATCATCCAAAGCATCGGATAAAAGGTTAACATCAGAGAGCACCACCTAATTACAAGCTATTTCTGGATTCTCTTTACTGCTGATCCACTCATTCAATGACTAACAATCAACTGCAGCAGCAATCAAGTAGACAACAGAATCCACATATTTTCTTGATTAAGATCCATTAAAGGTCAAAGCATGGAAACAAAAAAACAATTCAGACATAGAATGATGTATGAAGCAGAGGTTGGTGGTTACGAGGGACTCGCCACTCCCACCCCCCACAAAAAAACAGAAAAAAACAAAAAGAAAAGCAAAGAAAAGAAGACCTGAAACAATATAATAGTATATATCAATGTCCATATCCCCATATATACATAGCTTACATAGATATTTATGTGTACAACATAGTACATTATTGTATATGCATGTATAGCTCCTTAGAGATATATATATATTTCTAGTGGTTGGCTCTTCCAATTAACATAACCACTAATTCTAATTTTTGTGTCCCTTTACTTTCTCAAACTCAATGTTCTATGATTTTCTAAGAGCTTGTACAGCAAACGATAGACAAATACATTTTAAACTCCAGTCAGTTACAGATATTGATGAAGCATATATACCCTTCAAGTCTCTCTCTTAGTTTACATAAATTTACCTTAAACTAATCAAAGAGTCACAATATTTTTAAAGAAAAAAAAAACTTGAGTACTTACTTACATCCTTAAAAAAGAAAAAGGAAAAGAAAGGAAGAAAGGGGGAAAAAAAAAACCCTTAATTATTTGCTTTCTTATATAAGTAAAAATTTAATTATTTGATTTCTCATAAACCTAACAATTAATTATAACAATTTTGCTCTACGGATGATTCAACTGAATACTTTCATAATACATATGAAGAGAAGAATTGGAAACAAATTTTGAATAAATCTCCTTATGGCTGAAGTCTAGGCCGTGGAAACAAGCTGTGCATCACTCCAATAATTTGTAAATGATTAATGATTTGAAGTCAAAATAATTTTCTTAAAAGAAAATTTTGGTTGTACTTAATCTTTATTTTTGTATCAAAACTGAAATTGATTGAACTTTTATGATTGTAAAAATTACCCAAACTTTCTCATTAGCAATGCAACCTGCCGCCACCGCCACCCCAAAAGAGGTTAGTTCTGAACCATTCCTGTTTTCATTAAGCCAAACTCATTCCAAAATTATAAATCAACACTTCTCTAATGACTCAACATGATGGTGCATCTAAGCTGTACAACAAATGCTGCTCTAAATTTGCAAAGAAGACAACAGAAAAGTTCAAAGTATGATTGACCTTTTATTAAAGCCAAGAGATGAACGTTGTAATCTCTTGATATAACCACCAATACTGCAAGTCTAAAATTGCAGAGATCCATCTTAATTTGGGTAAATAAAGGTTTCTACTAAAACAGTGTCACAAGATATTGCGTTCCTTGCATGCACAAGAATAGTGTAAGAAGTGAGAAGAATATAAAAATTCAAGAAGCAGTTAACTAACCTTATAATGATGGATTGATTTACTTCATCTGTGGATGGGGAAAACCAAATCACTCTGCTAAGTTACTGCCAGCAAAGGCTAAGTTGGGATGTTGTTATACATAGTCATATCAATAACTTATATTACCTCGGATCATTTCACGCATGGCTGTATCAGTGATGGCATATACATGTGGGCTTTCCATGGTTTTGTGCTTATAAGCATTAATATAATCATTGCCATATAAAGAAACTTTCTTAAAGGGATTAATGGCAACCAAAACCGGGCCTGCCTTCGTCTGAAATGAATAGCAAAGTGAAAAACCATGTATCAGAAAGATTCAATAAACCAAAAAATTTGATAGTAATTTTCAAGGAAGATGCACACTAACATAAATCATATCTCGGTTGTATCTGTACTGGAGATTGTACAATACTGATGGTTCATTTAAGTAACTTAGTTGCATAAGATCATCTACACCATCAAGTATATCGGGATTTGCTGGAACCAGAGATTCGGAATTCAATTTCAAAACCTGGAAGGGGAAATTGGTTAGAGAAGACTGCAAATTAACAGCTTAGACAAAAAAACAGAATACAAAATGCCAAATTTGTGCTTACTTTTCCCTCGGCCAAAGATATTATTGACTCGTTTCCAGAAGTCTGAAGAATAGTCCCCAGCTCCCATTTGCCATCAGAAAGTTGAAACCATGAGTGAAGCTCCTGAAAAGAACAAATTTATACAATTAGGTGATAAGATCAATGATAATTAGATATTTTATGAGACTGACATGTGTTCACCTGATGCCATTTTATAAACAGCTTACAACTCTTTCGCAGATAATTAGAGAGATTTATAATGCATCTACTGTTCACGGCATCATTTCATTCGATGGGAATAAGAGAGAACAAACTCTAGGAAGCAACATGATAGCAATAACTGAAAAAACTTGCTCAGAGCATACTCCAACCGGACATGAGAGTTGCACAAAGAAACAAACAGTTAACAGCTCAAGAAATGCAATTCTTCTGCTTATCTTCAGGGAAAAAAGCTTGGAGGCATTGAGCCGACTCAACTCCAACTCAAGCTATTTCTACCAATAAGTTTAATTAATGAATGCATGTTTCTTAAACTCTTAACGTTTTGTAAAATTAATGAATGTAAAATGTTTTAATTATTATTTAGTGATATCTATTTCATATTCAATTCATTCTATTCCACTTCTTTAAATTATTGTTAGTTCAATATATAGTCTCATTTTATAATTAAATCCAAAATGGCAAGGATAGAGTCATTAGATAGATAAGTCAAGAAAAGTTTAGGGCAACTCAAGCAAGTCTTTCAGTAAAACCTAGCACCCTCTCATCCACACCAAAGAGAACAGACATCTCAAAAGCAACTTGCTTGAAGGTGATGCCCATACCAAAGCTAAAGGAATGGATAAGCACCTAGATTGATTCCCTTTTTGGATACCAGCGAGCACGTCTCATTCCTCATTTGACTCTAGTACCTAATAACATATTCTCCTTATAAAAATTTTCTTTTGGCAACTAATTGGTCAACATGAAAAAAATAAAAAGAACTTTTCATGTGTTTTAATTTTTGATATTTATACTTACTAATTGAACAAGGTTGAGCGCGAGCTTGATTTCTCTCTTTTAAGCTCAAGCTAGAGTCATAAAAAAAATGAGCTAGTTGAGCTCGAACTCGTAAATTGACTTCAAGCTCAAGCTAAAGCTCAAGGCTTGAAATTTCACTAAACTCAAGGTGACTAATTTAAACCCCTAATGACAAGACATGTTCTAGTGTTCACGTGACATGCCTAATTGCACATGAGTAAGGGTGGGCCCCAAAATGTCAAGGAGAGGGTTTCTTGAGACAAGAAAAGAAGATTAAATATTAATAAATGACTTCTTTTAGGTGATGATAAAGCATATCCATCATTTCATATTTTTCTCCAAAGGATCATATAAATGGATTCACGATGTCAAAACCATCTTATAGTGTTTTCAATTAGATCCTTCTCCTTTTCATTAGCTACTTATATCTTACAAAAAAGTTGCTGAATTTAATGCCTTTCCAATATTACTTCTAGTGTACATATTTCTCTATTTATCAAGATTAAGAATAATGCATGAGAGGGCATACACCAAATGGCATGAAGATTTAACATTGCGTGATTCTACCTCAGTGAAAAGCTTTGTTTTTGGCATTTTGAGTTAGGAGCATTATGATATGACTCTAAAAATGTTCCTGCATCCTTCCTTAGACCAGCCAAGATGGATAGGATTAAGCCAACGTGTACATGAATCTCCAACATTCAAGTTACAATAAAGAAGCAATACTAGGACTTCCTATTACTAATTTTTTATCTAAACACATCTTAGAATGCAATAATTCAAACCAACAGTCCCACTTGTTCTTTTCTCCACACCATTAACAATCTTGAATAGTTGAGTCCACTAGAAACTTTCATATGCTTCTTCTACACAATCCTCCCGAAAAGATCTTCTATTATCGCACATTTCCACTTAAAAGTTAAAGTGATCAAAGGGTAGAATGTGTCAATCTTTCCTCCGAGATTCACTCGCTATTTAAATATGCGTGAGGAAAAAAAAATTTAAATGATACCCTTTTCCTTTAAGGCTTGTTTGCTTGCAATGATAGGATTGGAAGTGATAGATAAGTATGGGATTCATTATCTAAAAAAATATATATCCTTAACATCTAATATTTTGTTTGCTTACTTAGATTATTAGTTTAGATATCCTAATTTTAATACAATTAATTGTTTGGATGCTTAGGATTGTAACTTATGATAAATATGAAATATCAAATTTATTCCTTACCCTTTTTTTTATTAGTTTAAATATCTTCATTAAAAGGGTTTAAATATATGTTGTATATGTAGTAACTAAGTCTCCTTCTTATTTTTTTTTCTCTCAATCATTTATAATTTATTATTACCTAGATAAGAGTTTTTTTTTAAAAAAAAAAACAATTAGTTTTCAAATTTTATTATAAAATCTTACAATTATTTCACAAATTAAACTATTTATATTTGATGTGCTTATGGATATAAATTTGTAGTGTCAAAAAAATAAAGTTCGTAATTTTACAAAAATATATTTATATTAAGTGCATATCTATATTTAAAATAATATTATTCATTTTTCAATTTATAGGAAAAATTTAGTTATGAAATCTTATTATTATGAAAGAAATAATTTTTATAGGAAAAGTTTTATATTTCTTAGATAAATATTTTATAAAAACATTATAAAAATAAGTTTGATTATGGATATAATTTAGTATTTTCATGAAAACTTAGTTATATAAATCAAGTTTTAGTGATATATATTTGTTGATTAATCATATATAACAACATATAAATATATATAAAAACATTGGTATATAAAAATTATGCAAGAATAATTTCGTCATCTAATATGTTAATCCCAATGCTTCTAATCCTAGGATTATTAACCAAGACAAAGGGGTGGGATATATAATCCCAACATTTTAGGATGAAATACTAGACTTTTTATTGATCAGGGGATTCAAATATCCCTGATTCAAATATGCCAACCAAACATTCAATTACATTGGATTATACATCTATTCTACACAATCTTGGCAAACAACAAACCCTTAATACCTTATCCTCAAGCTGGCGCAACAATATCATTAATATAAATCAACTTCAACAAGAGCTTTTCATGTGCAAAAGTAAGTGTCTATCAACTTCAAGTCTTCAACATCTTTTGTCCTCCCGTAAAATAATTGTTCAATGATGATCCTACTAATCAACATTTGTGTTCTACATAGCATCAAAATAAATGTTATTAGCACACCCAAAATAAACCACCATAACTTGTTGCAGCTTAAGCATTCTCCTGTTTACTACATTAGTACTTATTACAACCACAATTGCATCTGAGATTCATACGCTGCAAGTGCCAAAAGATTCTAATAAACGAAACTGAATCACTTGTTCAGCACTGAGCAACATAATAGAAGACAAGTTTTGAAAACAATCATGTATGTACTAAATCATGGTGGATGACATTCCAAGTAGTGAATGGCACAAATTTTTTGTCAATTCAGAATGATGCGTATATGTATCACTATCAGTGAGTGTGTGTGTGTGTGTGTGTGTGTATAGAGAGAGAGAGAGAGACAAAACAGGCTCTTGCATGTATAAAAGATGATATATGTTATATAATAGAGAGAGCAATAACGAGTGTTTGTTAAAGGAGAATGCTTATTTATCTTTCTAATGCACTTTACTAAGCCTTCCCCTTGCAATATTCACCAATTCATATTTAAATGAGCAATAATATCAAAAAGAAACCTTCAAATCCACAGCAAAGTATACTTAGTTCTTTCCTTTTCTTCTTGGGGGTGGGGATGGAGTGTTCACAGAACAACTAAGGATACAATTCAAAGCAAAAAAAATCTTTCATCAATCCCCATGTTCTATACTAGGTGGTATTCATGCCTTTTCCTTCCGTACTTCATTCATATATATTGTCATTTATAGCTATAACCCATGCATTTTCTGAATAAAAAGACATTCAAAAAGTGCATTTCAGAGTATGTATGAGAAGTTCGACAAATAGAACAAAAGAAAATAATGAAACTCCACATACCTTCTTCGATGTGTATGGTGTGGTATCGCTCCACCTAGAGTCAACATGCGATTCTTTAAGAGTGTTCTTACCATTCAGATCATCACACAAAGAAGCCCTATCTTTGGCTGATATGTCCAAACTATAATATGGTGAATCATCAGTTTCCGAGACAACACCACCCATTCCATTAACAATACCGCCTTCAACATCACTCGATAACTCAACATTTTCTGTTACATTATCAGATAAAATCATCCTATCACTCCCAGAAGAACCCACAGACCCCAAGTCCACAGGCAATGATTTGATGGACTGAAGGGAAGGTGGTGAACCTTCAACTTTCTTCTGTGACATTTTTCACTTGATTTGCTTCGATTCAATTTGAATCAAACTTCACAGAACTATAATTGAATCAAAAAGGAAACCTATTTCTTCTCTTTTTCTTGAAAAGCCAATCAAACTTTAGCTTAAAGGTCCCACAGCCTCAGCTGCCGAACTTAATGTAGGCACCACTCTTCACTAGCCAGTCACAACATTCACGACCTCAATGACGACAAATCTTAAACCCCACTTGCCAATTATCTTCAACCCAAAACTTCACTTTCTTAAAAATTACACTAAAAATTTTGGGGCAAAAACAGAGCAGAAACGCACTTCATTCTTTAAATAAATACTTAAATGCGTTACGAAATTTCAAAACTCAGTGAATGCTCGAGCTTCAACAGATCTCTAGCGTCACAAAAAATGAGCAAAAACCACAAAAAAAAAAAGGAACGGAAAGGAAATCTTGAAGCGCTTTTTCTTCTCACAAGAAATACAGACTGGGTTTTCGTAATGACTCGAAACCCCCGAGCGACGAACTGTTGTGAAAAAGACAGCAAATTTCACCTGAGATAATGGGCTAGAATAAGAATGAAAACTGAAGTGGTATATAAGGTAAATTAAACAGCCAACTTCAAATCAAACACCCATGAAAAACTGGCAGAATTAGAAGCAGAAACTGAGTTGGGAAGAGAACATATGCCATACAGAAAGCAGAGAGAAATTGAACAAAAATATGACGATTGTGGCGGTAAATACTAAGGAAAAAAAAAAGAGAAATCAGAGAAAGCAGAAAGCAGTGAGTAGCTTTTGCTTTGGTTATTCCCTCTTTTTCTTTATCTGGGAGTCGAGTGTTTTTTGTTGATGGAGCTTTTTCAGAGGCAAATATAGGAAGCTGTGGGCAACAGGGGGTGGGGTTGGGGGGGAATGGGGTGTTGTATAGCCATAGCCTCCATTTCATTTTTCAAAATTTGGGCACCAAAGGAATTTAAACTTAGTTTTTCTCTTTGTTTTTTTTCCTTTTGTTTTTTTCATGGGGGAGAAGGAAGATTACATCGCGTCTACAATGTCTGAAACAACAAACATTTTTCCTTAAAGTTTACTTGGACTATTTTGCCCTTCTCTATTTTGAGTTTTTTTTTTTTTTTAAATTTCCTTTCTTGAATTTTTTATATTTCTTATTTAGTAGTCTCTATGATTAAATTTATTTTGTTACATAATTTACAAGTAATTTATCGGCATTGATATTCATATGTTCTTAGAAGAGCATATCATCATCTATGTTTCATTTTTATTAATGCTAATTCATTTATTTAAATAAAATGTTGAATTTGGTGTCGTTTTAAAATATTCATTATGCATGTAAATTTCATCTAAATATAATGATAGTATAAAAAGAAAATTTACATATAGAGCTACTGATTATAAAATTTATTGCTAATCATCATTACAAAAATTTATCTGTTGTTTAGAAATTTGATAATTGATTTAAATAATTTTGAATTTGAACCAATTTGTTAAAAGCTCGATTGGTGAACAGTTGAAATTTAGTTCAATTTTTGGAAGGAAAAAAAAATCCATATAATGTGTTCATTTTGTTCTAAATCAGATTCCTTCAAATGAAAGTACAAATCAAAAAAGATAGCAAGAAACAAAATTAGGGACAATTTTGTGATATCACATTATTACAAATTAAATACGCAACAGTTACATTTGCCTTTCCTTTCCTTTGGCTATTCGCTATTGGAACAGCCACAAGAGAAAGACAGTGACGGTGGACCGGGTCCGGGTCCGGGAATCGAAAGCTACAACTCCTGTTGGACATGTCCAATCCTATTTGAATTCTGACGGTTGGATTTAACCCTATGGCTTCCGATATTGACACGTGCACTGCAACCATGGACGGACTACTTGTAGTTTAGTGGCACGTTTTTTCTTTGCTTTTGTGCCTGAATTTATATTATTATAATTATTTTAAGGTAAAGAGATTTCAATCTGATACTTAAATTTGAAATGAAAATTGAAAATTCTTAATCTCTTTATAAAATAGACAAAGAAGTT